>JAVXUO010002412.1:0-244248 GCA_033065855.1 Escallonia rubra
AACCAGTGTAGAATAAAACATGTTCACTCTAAATTAGCCTTCTCTTCTAATTCTATCCTTTCAAAGCCATTACTCATTATATATTGCATCATTTACACTATGGCTCCTGTAATGTAAATATGGAGCCAATAGGCTAGTTATATTCAGTATTACAGTAGATTCAAGAATGATAAAATACGAGTCGTGCCTACTTAAAGGAAAATCAACTAATAAAAACTTTAGAGAAGTGCAGATTTGTTAGATATTAAGATTTAGGAAATTATCTGTATTTTTTTACTACCATTGTGATGCACACCCTCTTGGTCTAGTTTCTTGCTCAACTGTTAAGAAGTAAGTTCTGAAATTGGTGTTATGTTATTTCAGTAGTAATCATGTTGAAAGCCCAAACAATGTAGGAAAGAGAGCAAGTATTCTCATAAACCATGAGCACCCAAAAAATAAGGTAGCCGAAAAAAGTTATAAATTAATTTTAAGAAAAGTTGTAATTGATTATTGTTTTTTTTCTTGAAAACATAATAATGTGTAAACTACGCTCAAACCGATCCGAACCGTTCAAACCGAACCGTTCAAACCGATGTGTCTTGGTTCGGTTTGGTTTAAGAATTTATGAACAGAGGTTCATTGGTTCGGTTTGCGGTTTGACCCCCAAACCGAACCGTGCTTACCCCTAGTGGTGGTTGGTGTTGTTGTGGTATTGTCGTGGTTATGGTTGGTTGTGTTGGATGGTGTCATTGTGGTGCTCCGAAGAGGATGGTGGTGGGTGGAGTATAGGGAAATGGAAAGTACATTATATATACGGTATGGAGTAATTAAGATTTGAAAACTACGTACTGTATATGAAGTGTATATATTGTGAAAGGTTATATTGGCGTTTTAACAATATAAATTGATGTTATCATAAAAAAAGGCACAACTTTTTGAACGGATCAATGACAGATAGACATGACTGATGCATATATCATGTCTTTAGCCATGTACTGTTACATTTTCAAACTTTAAGTCATTGACCACATTTTTACCCTAATGTTATTATGATATTCTTTACTTGCTAGAATTTTTTTATCATAATTTTACTCTAACTTTTGGGGATATAAGTGTAATTAATCCATTAATTCATTATGATATTCCTTACTAAGTAACTTTATAACCGGTACACTCAATTCTTGTCACTTATTAACTTCGATTTTTTTTTAAACAACAATTGTCTTCTTTTGCCAAAAACAGAAAACAATCAATGTGTCGGTCAGGACATCTAGATGGTGTATTAAAGAGGAGGTAAATTTGAAATTTTGAATGATTAACTTAAGAGTGTGTTTGGATGAGGTAATTAAACTGAGAATTTTACTTTTATAGAGAATTTTGAAATACATCACATAAAATCCCTTGTTTTGGATACTAATAAGATGAATTTACCAAATTTTAGGAGGGATTTGGAAAGGAATTTGGTGTGCTAAAATCTCCTCTAGAACAAACTAGTCTATACTAATTATTTGTCAAATCGCTTTCACAAAAAGAGTGTCCACTAATTTAGGTAACTTCTTCCCAGTGTTATAAAAAGCGCGCCTAGGCGCTAGGCGCGCTCAGGCTCGCACTCAGCGCCTCGCCTAGGCCTAGGCGCAGCGCGTTCAAGAAGGCGCGCGCCTAGGGAGCCTAGGCGCCTGGGCGCGAGGCGCGCAGCGGTGGTGGAGGCGCAAATCCAGGCCTTCTCCAGTCGCATCTCCCTCCCCTCCACCATCAACACCACCCATCGAGAAGCAGAGAATCCTTACCACAGATACCAGTTCATTGAGGGTAAAGGTCCTTCACTTTTTAAAGGCTAAAGCCCAAATGGATCTCTCTTTCTGTCCGCCGTAACCACGATCTCTGTCCGCGTGGCTCGATATCCCTCCCCTCTTCGCCGAATCTCCGGTCGTCGCCGAATCTCCGGTCGTCGCCGTCGCAGTCTCCCCTCTTCGCCGGTCGTCGTCGCCGCATCTCCCCTCTGCCGGCCGTCAACTGCTCCAGCCGCTAGCGCTGCTTCGGAGTTCAGCCACCGCAGCACCGCCATTGCTGTCCTCTCCATTGATGCTCTCTCTCTCTGAGAGTCTCGGGTGAAAGTTATATGCCTTTTCTTTTTCTTCATACACTGTCCAACTGGACAGTGTATGAAGAAAAAAGACAGATAGACATGAAAAATGCAATCTTTTCTTTTTTCTTCATACACTGTCCAATTGAAATTGAAATTGAGTTTGAATTCATACACTGTCCAGGCAGATAAGATTGCATAATATGAATTGAATTGAGTTTGAGATTGAAATTGAAATTGAAATTAATTTGAATTGAATTGGCAATTGATATATGTGCATTTAATCTGATTTGTTAATTGTCATGTGTTTTTTTTAAACATAATTTATTGTTTTTGTGTATTATTATTATTATTATTATTTATTTTAATATTGCGCCTCGCTTCGAAAAGCCTTGCGCCTTGCTTCGAAAAGGCTTGCGCCTTGCGCCTTGCGCCTTGCGCCTTGCGCCTTGCGCCTTGCGCCTTGCGCCTTGCGCCTTGCGCCTTGCGCCTTGCGCCTTGCGCCTTGCGCCTTGCGCCTTGCGCCTTGCGCCTTGCGCCTTGCGCCTTGCGCCTTGCGCCTTGCGCCTAGGCTCCAGGGACCTTTTGCGCCTTAGGTGCGCCTGCGCCTTTAATAACACTGCTTCTTCCATAAAGAAAGAAGACTCTATATCATTAGTTTGTACATATACACTATCAAATTATCTAGGTTCAAATTTTCAAATGTAAATTCACATATAAAATACTCAATCTACAAAATCGCCGAAACAATAAAGTTGCAATTCCATAAATTTGTAAATCAATGAATTTTAAAATGAAAGTACCGAACATTTGGGGTAAAGTATGATATTTTTACTAATGTAGCGCCCTTCCAAATATATCAAAGTTTTATTCATGTCAACAAATATTTGGTCTAGTAGTTCCGAATCGATCAAGCACAGTAAGTCATAATAATTCAGATCCTACCCAAAATTTTGATCTTGCAAAATTTGAATAAAATTGCACTAAAGAATATACAAAGCTTACCACAACTTCTCAAGTTCATATTCCCACCCCTTAACTTTAAAAAGTATTGAACGATTCTCAATTGAACATATCCTGGAATTTTGGTCTAAAATGGCACATCAACGGTGTATCCATTTAACCCCCAAAGTTTCCAAATTAACGAACCTCTTTTATAAGATTTTCAACGATCATCTAGGAGTACATTTGAGTAAAAAGGTTTGATAAAAATTAGCATCGGACTCTGGTGGTGCTAATGGTAGCTCTAACTCTCAATAGACCATAACTCGATCCAGGTCCATTACAGATAATATTCAATAACCCAATATTTAATGAATAAAATTAAATCAAACTTTGGACAACCACTTTGATAATGAAATTAACGACCACGATTCAAGATTTTAAAGAAAACATGAAAATTAAAGGCCAGATTCAAGATTCCCATGAGCAACTCGATATTAGGGCAAGACATAAGTCAAGCTAAGCATTTGATTTACATCCTCCATGCATCATTATAGAATTTGTATTTATTTTGTAATACTCAATGTAAGTACGTATATGTAAGGCCTATTGTCCAACCCCATACATAGTTAAGAAAAGATTGAGTCAACCATACATACAAAACAAACTTACACTTCATGTTTGGTTGATGAGGGAACAAATAAACATGGGCGCCTTTACGTGAAACATGATACTAGGTAAAGATAAAGAACATCGAGAACCTCGATTAGAATTACAGGAAGATCAAACTATGGCATCAAATGTGACAAAAGATATAGGCGTAGCAAGGACTTAGCTCTGATACGATGATAATACCTAGTGTCCAACTCAAAAGTATGATCACGAGGAAGAAGACCCACCCAGGTGTAAGAAATGAATCCACTCCACATGTGTATAGTCGACATGGAAAAGGTTTGACACCGTCGTCACGTAGAACATATAATCCAAATTTCAAGCTGAGAACTTTAAGAATCTAAATGATGGAGAGACGACGAGCCTAGCGCTGATACCATGACAAGACTAGATGTCCAAACCAGGTTGAAATCATCCTTAAGACAATATAAGAAACATATCAAACTCTAATTCCTAGTCAATTCAGGATTGACTTAACACACCCTAGTGGGTGTCTAAAATACGTGTTTGACAACCATTTAAATGGTTGAGATGTAAATCAATGGCATATTCAGTCTCAAAAAATATTAGCATCGAACATACTTGAACCTAACTTTGTCATTGTATATGGGGATTATTCTTTTACACTTTAACAGATTGAGAAATCCATTTTTAATAGATAAATTTTCAGTCAATTGTTTTTATCGAACCATGTGAAATACGAGTGGCGATTCTTGATGAGAGACTGGTATCATATTGTAGAACATCTTAAATATTAATGCCACGTCATTAAAACTTGATTGAAGCATTGAATTTGCATGCCAAATTTCACAATTTAAATAGGGTTAATTATAACCATTATCCTGAGGTTATGGTGAAATTACACGCGTGTCCATTAGTTTGAAAAATAGGCACTAATGTCTATTGACCGAACAGAAATACGAAAATACATAACTGTTTGGGTAAAATTACCATAATGCCCACTGTATAAAGATTTGAAACCATAAGATGGAAAATTAGGGCTTCAAGCTCTAATTTGGGATTAGGGTTTCAAGCCCTAACTCCCAAATTAGGGTTTGTAACCTCTCTCTCTCTCTCTCCCCCCCCCCCCCCCCAAATCAGGTTTTTTAACTCTTATTTCTAAATTAGGGTCCTTCTCTTTCCCCCCAACATGTCGTCGCCCTCTCACTCCACCCCACCACGCCACCACCCCTTTCTTCTTCCTCCCATCGCACCATCACACACACACACATAAGTCCACACACACCACTGCAACCCCGTTCACGCTGCACCGCCACCTCAACCACTTACGGCCCCTCTTTCACCGTGAGCCATTGCCATGATGCTCCATCACGAGCCATTGTGTCAACCCCATCGCACCACAAGCCCACCGCCGTCACACCCCAACACCGCTTACCAAGACACCGTTGGGAGCCACTGCCACGATTTGCCGCTCTCGAGCCATCCTCCCTTGACCTTCCCTTCATCATCATTGCAAAGATTAACTCTCCCAGTAATACAATCCATCTGTGAAAGCGGTTCACGGCGTGGTAAGGGGAAGGAGGGGGCAGCGGCATGGTAGGGGGGAAGAGCGTGTCGGCTGGGTTGGTGAGAATTAAGTTTAAAACCCTAATTTAGAAAATTAAGATGTTTGACTTTTAATATGGTATATACTTTGTATATACAAAATGAGGGCAGTATTGTTATTTAAAAAATACGTAGTGATGACATAAGCTAAACATTATTTTTTTTTAACGGACCAATGACAGAAGGATACGGTTATAACCTTTTGAAATTTTGTATCATTGACTACATTTTTACCTTAACCTCAGGGACATGGTGTAATTAACTCATTTAAATAAGTCATGACCAACCTAAGCTATATGTTTGGTCTAAGGAGAAATTTAATAAGTTATAAATAAATTCTTGCTATTTGTATACTGATGAAAGAAACTTTGTTGAGCGATTCTACAACCAAACCAAGTGCGAAAGGAAGAGAGGCTGCAGTCCAATTTGAAAAATCTGAGTCATAATATTGGCCTACAAGTAATGGTCGTTTTGTTTTTCGAAATATTTTTTAACATTCGGCCCCAACTTTTGTAAGACTTGTATTTTTTCCACAATAGAATTGGTATGTCATGTTTAAGAATGTTACTTTCACCCCTCTTATATGCTTTTTAATATCCCAATTTTCGCGTTAAAATGTACTCGAATATCAAATGTTGACCTTGTAAATATTTTGCATGTTCTGATTAAAGAATGGCTACAATATGGCATATACTCCTTGACACATAAAACACATGTCATTCTAAAATAATTTATTAAACATTATTAGCTTTGTGCATTTTGTATGGGCTCTAAGCATAGATATTCATGTTTGGTTTATTTTATTAGCAATTCAATTCTCACACTTGAACCAAAAATAAATGTCTATTTGAAATCACTTTCAGTTTTGATTTTCTGTCTCCAAAAAAAAAAAAATCCAGTTTAGTTTTTATTTTTTACAAAAACAAATTGGTGTTTGGTTACCCATTTTTATTTTTATTTTTTTCTTTTAGGTGTTTGATTATCCACTTTTTATTTTGAGTTTTTTCTTTGGTGGTGGTTGCGGTGGCGATGGTGGGGCGTGGCGGTAACATGCAGGGTGGCCGGCGGTGGCCAGCGGTGGTCGCCGACTGTCGCCGGCAATGTTCGGCGGTAGCCAGTGGTCGGTCAATGGCCAGCGGTGGTTGCCAGCGGTGGCTGTGACGGTGGGAGGGTGGTGGTGGTCTCATAATAAAAACCAAAACTGAAAACCCAAAACTCCTAAATAGGAGTTTTCAAAAATAGTCCCGGTTTAAAAAATGATTTTCAAAACGGAAGGGAAAAAAATGAAAACTGTGTGTCAAACGCGTTTTTTTTTTTGCAGTTTACAAAACTGGAGAAAAAAAATATAAAACTATGTTGGTTTTTGTGCATCTACTTGGGACCATCTATTTTTTCACCATTTATATGTGTTTACAGGTTGGGTTAAAATAGGAGCAAAGAAGCAATTTTTTTTCTTTTTTTAGGTAAAAGGTCATTTATTGCCAATGAAAATTAAATCTCAATATAAAGAATCACTACAGAATCTAACAATCCAACAAACAAGCTAAGATAGCAGGTATAGATTCATGAATTGAGTACTAACTTCTATGTTAAAAACACCTCTCTGCGAGAGAGGAGATTTCAGTGAAAATCATCTTCCCCAACACCTCTCTTTCATACTTTCCTCTCCGTCACCACCGTCGATTTCCCCAGCAGGTGGTGACGTGGTAGTATAGCTGATGTTTTGTTAAGGTCTTTGTGAGGGATCTTTGGGGCTTCGGTGAGCTAGGCGGCGTCGCCGTCCTGATGGGTAGTTTCGATCGGTTCGGTCAACGGTTCGATCGTCCTAATTTTTCGGTGTTGGAAATTGGTTGGTGATGGATAAAAGGTAAGTTGTCGGGCTCCTAGGTTACTTAGGTGTTTTGCGATGGGGTTGTGGTGGCTTTGAGTGTTATTTGTTGTGGTCATCGGGGTTTGCCGTCGGGGTTCGTCTAGCTGTCTTGGGTTAGAGAAGGAGTTGTGAGTCTAGATCTAGGTTTTTCTTCTACGGTTTTTTTGTCCCCCTTCCCCCCTTAGTTGGTCCCCCGTCCCCCTTGATCTAGAAAGGTTGGTGGTTCTGTGGTTGTAGGTGGAGAGGTTTTCCGATCTGCTTGTAGGTGTCTGCGCTAGGCTAGTTTGGCAGCTGTTGGGTGACGGCAGTTGATAGTGCGACGGCTGGACAAGTATCTGGAGTTTGGGTTAGGGCTGACAGATCGCTGGTGTTACTGGATTGGCTATGTTTTTCGTAGTTATCTTGTATTTAGTTTAATTTTTCCTATTTTGTAGGGTTTTAATTTACATTTAGTTGGTTATTGTATTCCAAAAAAAAAAATAAACCTTATATGTTTGTAGGGCTTTATTTTGTTGCACTTCCTATCGGATGAGGATGTCATCCGTAAGTTTTTTACTTGTCATTTGGGCATGTTTTGTAACTCCCTCAATTCATCTTGGTCTATATTTCTACTCTTCTCTCAACAAAAAAAATATTCATGAATTGAGTACCCTGGTAGGGATCTTCCATTGTTGCGCATAACTGTCTGTTAGTAGCAGAATTAACAGCTTTCTACTAGCTTAACGTTCTATATGTGATCCAGACCTCAATTCTTGCAACTACTTCACAAAATTTTTGTTTTGGGTTAGAGAAATTCCTACGATTTTTTTCTCCCATATGCCATAAACAGTCACTGCAAGAGCAAGTTTGCTCAAGGAAGTTCTAAAGCTCTTCCTTCTAAATTTGAAAATTGTAGCAGTTGATGCCGATTAGTAAAACCTAATCTGAATCTACAGTTTGCTGAGTATCTCATCCCATTGTTCTTGAGTGAAAGAACATATCATAAACATAAGAATAACAAATTTTCGCAATTTCATCTGCCATTTGGCGTAAAATCAAAGAGACACCGTTTTTAGATATAAAAAAAAAGTTTAACAATTTCTATTAAAATGCTTCTGATCGGTTATTATTTGTTCAAGAGAAGCTTCAAACAAAACTTCAACCTCACAATTGGTGTTTTTTCATTTTGCCTCTCGACTTTGAATGAATTTTTTTTCTAAAGTTCTAAAAAAAATTAACAACGAATAGTCCTACAATCCACTTTATTGTTTAACATGATAAATCGGCTTATCTAACAAGATTTAGCTACAAAAGAGTGAGCTTCTTTAACGAATCTTCCTTCCTATTACCTTGTAGGACCCTGCCGTGTGGACTCTAACCTTGCCCGACAAAACCCGAAGTTTCAAAAAATTGTATTATGAGAAAAAGAGAAATATTCAGGGAAAAAAAATTGGTGGATCTTTAGAGAAACATGATTAGGCCTACTATTTTTAGTACTAGGTCTAGTGTATGTGTGTGCGCGCGCGCGAGAGAGAGTGAGGCGTTAAAAAAAATTGATCGTTAACGTTATCTAGAATAGGACTCTATTATCACTAGGTTGTCTCATAACCTTATCTAGAACTTATTAGTTATGCTTAACACTATTAAATCACTCTGGTCCAAGAAATTTGGCTTAAGGCTATATTACTTCAAAAAAGTTTTGAAAACACTTATTGTAATTTTGAAAGATTTGTGTCTAATAGCCAAGTGCCCAATTCATAGTCTTGATGAAAAGATGATTTAATAAAACACATTTGGTAACATATATCAAACGACTAGGCCAAATTTCATGATCAACAATGAATCTAACATGAGAGAATATTGTATTCTCAAAAGAGAATATAGTACTTCGTTACAATGGATAATGTGCTCATCGTATCAAACACAAATTACTTAATAGCAGAGGTATTGATTAAATTATTATTAAGTAATCACACTCATTGAAAAATATCAAAGTAATGCATATTATTATTTGAGTTCATCATTATCTCATAACTAAGGACTTTTAGATATCAGTATTTTGTTAAAAATATTTGACTATATGATAACACAATAAAGTTATTATTAACGATGATCTCGTTCGTTGCATTACACTAAAGCACTAGTACTTTGAAGTCTCCACTTCCATGATCAAGATAAACCATCTCACTAAGCACTGTAACCTACTAGATGAAGTCTCTAATAAGTTCATCTTAAGTTATGAACATAATTCTTTTACTATACATGTCATATGATCTATATACCTTTTGTGTATAACTTTATTCACATGAATTATATTGCATATAATACATAGATAAAGGAACAATAAGCATGAAACATGCGATGTTATTAATTAATCCAAATATAACACTAATCAAACTAATCCAAATAGGGATGTAAATCGTGTTAGGAATTTGATTTACATCCCCCATTTCCAATTCACGGGAGTACTACATTGGAAATTTGCATCTATTACGAGACCCTCAATATGCACACATATTTAAGACCGGTTGTCCAACCCCAATGCACATTTAAAAAGGGAAGAGTCAACGAAGTATAAGAAATAAAATGACACATCTTGCGTTGCCGATGTGGAATCGACTTAACACTCGCCTTTACGTGCGACATGAGACTACTTAAATATCAAGAATATCGAGAACCTTGATTAGAATACCAAGAAGATCGAACTATGACATTAGATCTGGAATATAGGTATATGAAGGACCTATCTCTCATCCTATGACAATATCCAGAGTCTAACTTAGAAGCATGATTCGGGAGAAGAGGAGCCCACGATTTTAAAGAAGTGAACGCGCTTCACATGCATATTCGATGTAAGATCCTTCGATCACCCATCGTCACGTAAGACCTGCAGTCCTGACAAATCCCAAGAAAATTGGGAATTCAGATTATAGAAAGCTGGGTCTAGCTCTAATATTATGACAAAACCAGATGCCCAAACGAGGCAGTGCAACAAATAGCACTATTCTAGGTGCTTGTAAAGTGCCCTTAAACTCATAAAATATTTCTAATCAAATTCTGTCTCTTTTTAAGGGCAATTTTGTTAGTGCCAAAATTATTAAAGTCGTAAAATTTATGGATGTTTTTTAAATGTTCGGTGCTTTCAAACGGTGTTCTTACGAGGGGCTTCTCAAAGACCTTGAAAGAAGCAGAGGCGGAGCCAACAGGTGGCATTGGTGGGTTAGTGTCCACCTCTTCCTCCAATCTTTTTCCTTTTATATATGATATATTCAACCCACAATGATAAAAGTATTTACCTAAAAAAATTTAAAATACTTAAAAAAAAGTAAAGTTTAAACTGCATCTAATTAAGTAAAGACATAAAGTCAACATTAAGATCTAACCACACGGTTTACGAGGCGACAACACTGCCTTTGCAATCAGGCTGCTACATCGCATTCTCCACCTCTGCTCTCACATATTTTCTCCTCTCCCTCCTCTGGTCGGTCCACGTCTGATGTAAGATCTAATCAGTCGAGCCAACAGTCTGGTGGGTTTCGGGTAAAAATTGTTTCCTTCAATTGGTACTACAATGGAAGAAGGTTTTTCTATTTTATTTTTAAGATGTCTTAGATTGAGACTCGATTCGAGTTGAAGTGCTACTTGTTGGCCTGCTGTCGGCGGCAATTTTACGATGGACTCCTTATTTGTTTATTAACACCAAAGGTCACGGCGACAATGTTTCACGGTGAGTTTGTTCCGTGTTTAATCTTTACATAGTTGAATTCTTTGAATCTTTTCTTAGTCATAAATATAATGTTTAAATTTAGAATTGTGGGACTATGAATTTATAATTCCAGATTTTAGGAATTGAAAATTTGAGAATTTTTGATTTTGGATTGAGAATTTAGAACTTTTAACTTGCGAGTTTAATAGAATATATAACTTTTGTGACAATGTTATTATTATTATTATTATTTGTATATGAACTTTTTATGATAAAAAAAAGTGGACAAATATATGAAGATATGAGTTTCAAAATATCCTTATCGCTTAATTATAAAAAAAAAAAATTTAAATTCTCATGCTCTTACTAAATGCCAGCTTTCAAGTCGTTTGGAAAACGCATCTGTTTCCAGTGGTTCATAAAATGACACGAAGCTCTCTGACTACTACCAAAAAGATAATAATCCCGCTGATTTACAGTGACCTCGCCCTTTTATGGTACCAGGCAAATGACAAACATGAAGCAAATACAGTCACAATTCACAAAACTTTTCAGGGGAAAAGGTAATAATGATTCTGTCCCCAATGAGATGTACAATAGGATATACTGCATATTATAGGATTGAAATGGGAAAATTTCAGACAGAGTTGTGCCTTTAATAACTTGAACATCAAAAATAAAGTATTTCATAAAGGAGTCAAAAAGTTTACATTATGATGAATGGAAATCGAAGACTTTAGCTTAAAAAAGTAAAAATGTCCATCAATTCAGAATCATTCTCATATCATGTTACAAACTCCTGTCACAACCTTGGATACTTGGATTTGAACGATCTCAAAGACATCCGTGCCTCCGAGCGAAAACCGAATTTTTATTGGTTACACCGTTACAGTTGAAAAGAGGCCATAGATGCCTTTGGTCGAAGCAGCGGCCGCTTCACCTTCAATTTTGGCTTTGAGAATGAAGCGTAGAAAGAAAGAGAAGCGATGGCAATGATCATGTGGATGGCAGTGGACTGATGTCCTGGAAGGGATACAAGTGAGGGAGGTAGAGAACTTTCGTTACGAATGAGCATTAAAGCGTTCAAATCGATTTGAATCACCGATTCTATTTGAACCGTTTAAAAATATTAACGATTAGGTTTTACATTCTTCAAACCAACTTCGGTTCGGTTCGGTTCGGTTGATTTCATGATTCACTAATTTGATATCGCTCACAAACAGAACCGAACCGACTGATGCTATATTAGTTTATTTTTAGTAACATTCATTGATAACTTTCATAGACATAGTACTAAGAGAAACTAAATAAAAAAATCTTGAAAGTTAAAAGAAAATAAAATAATAAAAGCAGCTATAACACATAAATTTAGTTTTCAATATTTCTTATATATTTACTTATTCTTATTTGTACATCAATGACAGTTACAAATGCATAACTGAATACTCTTTGTAGTATATATGTGAAATAATAATTATATCTTTGTTAACACGAGCACTTTGATATTGCATCTAATAAGATTATGAGCAATTTAAAGAAAATATAACTTTAAATTTAAAGAAATATTTAGATCTAATAGTAGGCGTGCAAAGGGATAACTTTTTAATTGACAAAAACTGAACGGAACCGATCAACCCGAACCGTTTAAACCGACTAAACCGAATCTTCCAAATGATGGTGTTTAATTTGGTTCAGTTCAAAAAAAATTATGCCGAGGGTATCGATGGTTTGCGATTTGATCTCCAACCGAACCAAATTGAACTGTGTTCACTACTAATTTTCATGAGAGAGCCTGCGACTTGACTTATGATGTGTTAGCATTTGAAACAGGCTTGGGTTTCGCGGTGCTCCCATTGTAAGCCGTTGATTTGACTATGAGAAGTAATGCTCAAGCTAGATCTTGTTTGAAGAGTTTCAGACATTTTTCAAGCGCTAATAATTCAAGACATTTACTGAAGCACTGCTACAAAGAGACGCTTGTTACAAAATGCCTAAGATACGTGGCATTTAAAAATAGAAAAGTTTTTTGCTACTATCCGGGTTGAAGGAATGTTCCTCCTACTTTCGTATAGCAACAGTTAATAGTTATTATATGTTTCTAGCAGCTTTTATTTAGTGACACTAAAAAAATGCTACTAAAAATCATCGCTAAAAGTATGAGCAAAAAAGTCACTAGAAATATTTAGTGACTACTAATCGTTGCTGTATACAAAGTTGGAGGAAGATTCTTATGACTCGGATAGCAGTCAAAATTTGTTCTTTAAAATAGTATGGTTATAAGATGGGCACTTGTATGTAAACCCTCCAAAATTCGCACCACTCATTAGAAAAAGAGCCCCTGATTAACAGCACAATATATAGCGCTCCAAAGAAACAACCTTTATAGTATATATATTTTAAGTTTAATGAGGCCAAAAGCGTACTTAATAAGTATAGTATAAGCTCCCATGGTATAAGAGACGAAACCAACTTCAATTCCTAGTCGATGCAGACATTTTTTATCAGTTGCGGGATTGACTTGATGCATGCACCAATGCATGAAGGACTCAGATCTTTTCGTTTAGTATTTTATTATCAATACAATTCTCCTATTTAAACAAAAAAAAAACAAATTTATGAAATGTTTTATGTGCGAATATTCACTAAGGATCTTTTATAGTATTTTTTTCACCATTTATATATTTTTTCAGGCCTGAAGTTATAATCAAGAAATTTTTACTGTAACATTATTTGTTAACGCAGTTCTCAACACAAAATAAGGTGAAAAGCGTATAAAACTAGACTTTGTTTTGTTTCTTCTTCAACCGTTTATACTTGACATTGATTTATTTATTTATGTCTATAAAAATGGTGTCTTTATTGTGCTTATTTGCAACATTCAGGATGGCAGCTAACCCTAATCAATACCTTTTTTATTTCTTTTTGTAAGTGATGATGAGCCTAGGCATATATATATATATATATAGAAAAATTAATGATGCACACAATACGCTGAGTCTGGTTTTCTTCTCTAGTAAGCCACGTGTGATGTCACGTGCGGTTTCTGACAAAGTCAGCAACGTTACAAGTTGCCAAGTTGGCCGGAAACAATACAAGCTATAGATAAAGATGACAATTGACGTGTTTTTTTCTTTTCTTTTTTTCCCCCAGACTTTGCTACTTAGTTTCCATAAAAATGATCCAGCAGTAACTGTACGTAATGTTTTATGTATAAATTTTTCGTATAGTAGAGCGGTCATTATTAATCGAAAAGATTAAATATACTTTTCGTACAGCGATGATTGGTGATCACGAAAATATAGTTAGTGACATTTCTTCAGTGATAATTCTTAGTAGCACTCTTTTAACTTGACGAAATAAAAATCACTAAAATCATTTAAGGACCATTAGTTGTCGTTATATAAGAAGTTGTAATTATCTTCTTACAATCTGGATAACAAATGATCTATATTCCAAAAAGTAATCCAACAAGCTTAGGTTTTTAAAATTATCATGCTTGAAAGATCTAAATTAACTTCACCTCATTTTTGTCGCTGTAGAGTGCTATTAACAAGGACATGCTAAGTTTTAGCTTTTTTTGTTTAAATCTTTCTTTTTAAATTGAGAAGAAATGAAGAGATAAAAGAAATTCTTATAAGCAACACTCTCATTGTTTACTCTTTACAACAATGAATGCCTGATCTATATATATATTTTTTGGTTATACAAAGGCTGGACCATAAGGCTCTAATCCAACCGGCAGGGAGTATTGTGCCTCGGAAACCTACAAGGCCGCCACATACATCTGAGCCCCCGATTCTCGCACCTATGTCGGGGCCGAAGCACACAAGGACCCGTGTGTGGAGCACAAGCAGGGCGAGCACGTAAGTTTGCCACCAACAAGTGCGGCGGGCATGATTCGAACCCAGGTGGGAAACCTGGATTGAAATCCTGGGGACCGCTGAACCAACCCTTGTTGGCAATGCCTGATCTATATTGACCTTTATGTTCTAGGCCAAATTTTTAATCACGGTACAATGTGTTATCTTTTTTAGTATGGGAGCCACATGGCACTTCATCCTAATCGATGTTGTTACGGTCTTTGTTTCAATCATAAAAGTGTTAGAAGGGTATAATTATAATGTGGTGCCTTTTATTTTCTTTTCTTTTGAACTTACAAGCAATAAAAAAGAATTATGTTTTTTTTCCCTCCTAACATAGCTTAGTTATTCTTATAAATAAGATGACGATCTATCATGTGGTGCTCCAAGAAAGTAACTCGTTTATTCTTATAACTTAGTTCACATATCAATACAATTCTCCCGATTAACTTTAAAAAAAAAATCAAAACCAAAGCAAGATTGAAACTGAAAGAAGATTATGATTCAAATTTTACAACTGCTTCTACATTAGAAAAAGAAGCAGCCGCTTGTACCCAAAAACCAAAAGAAAAAAAATCACTAAGAGTATATTCTTCTTGACCATCTACCACCACCATTCAATACCAAGCCTAAACTCAAATCAAACCCAAATTGAAATCAAATCGATCTACGATCTTGCCGTCGGTGGATGATGGCTGAGAAGATTTTGGTGTTAATCAAATGCGAGCAACCGATGGTGGATGATGGTTAGGGTGATGCTAGGCTAGGGTGGGGTCGATGAACTATAGGCGGGGTCACAGAGGACGATGATAGAGAAGGTGGTTGCTGGTGGTGGTGGCGGCGGCATGAAATGGAAAAGGTGGTTATGGACTGAAGTGGAGGTTGTTTTCGATCTACAGAGATGACGAATGGTTGTTGTGGTTTTCAGTCTATGGTGCAACGGAAAGAACAATAATGTCGGCGACTAAGGGGAGAGGGAGAGAGAGGGGGGGGGGGGAGTTGTGTGGTCGTGTGATTCTGCGTGAAAAGAGGAGAGATATAAAAATGAAGAGAAAAGAACATCAGGGATTTTTTGTCAAAAGTATCATCCGCTACATCGTGTAGCGGATGGCGAATTAGTTTTCAATATAGTTCGATCTCGTCCTTCCATTCCGATGAATGGACGGCCAGATTGATGTGACAACTTATCTTAAGTTGTCACCAGTAGCTATACTTCTGGAATGACTGTATGAGCATTATCTAGAATGTAAACTGCCATCCTTGGTATTACTCCGTGGTTCCCTCCTGGCTCCTTGCTTCCCTCTAGCTTCTTTGCATTCCGTTGGTTCATCGATTAGCATCGGTGGTAGAGAGAAGGAAGCACAGCGTGACATGTGTTTTGTATAAAGAACCATCTGTCCCACAATGGACCGAACGACTGTAAGTTTTTAAAAAATATATATATATAATTTGACCCGTTCATGTTGATAATGTGGAGGGGTAGATCGCGATAACAACTTAAACTAATTTGCGGTTAAATTTTATCAGCTCTCTCAATTGATTTGTTTAACGAGATGTTTTCGTTCCCTAAAATGTGGAGTATTAATTTTCTTAGCACGATATGATCTGGTTATCCATCTATCGCAGATGGACTGACCTGATCACCTTCTTTAAAAACTTACAGTCGTTCGGTCCATTTTGGGACAGATGGTTCTCTATACAAAACACATGTCACGCTGCGCTTCCTTCTCTCTACCACCGATGCTAATCGATGAACCAACAGAATGCAAAGAAGCTAGAGGGAAGCAAGAAAATAAAGGACAAAAACGGAGGAATACGAAGGAGGGCAGTTTACATTCTAGATAATGCTCCTACAATCATTCCAGAAGTAGGGACAAATTAGTGAATGTCACCGTCCATCCCATGATAGGTCGGACGATGAAAGTTTGCTAAAAATATATATATAATTTGACTCGTTCATGTTGATAATGTGGAGGGGTAGATCGCGATAACAACTTAAACTAATTTGCGGTTAAATTTTATCAGCTCTCTCAATTGATTTGTTTAACGAGATGTTTTCGTTCCCTAAAATGTGGAGTATTAATTTTCTTTTCGGGTATGCAAAAGTGTTCCCGGAATCGATGCAGCAGCAACAATAGGGATTCTTATACATGCATAATGACTTCACCTTAAAGGAGGGAAATATCAGTTTTATAAGGTGGCTTATGATTGGGTTTACTCTTTGTTCCCAACCTATTCTTGTCGCACCCAAAGGCCCGTGGTCCCATTTTACATGACACATCCGCACAAGCAACAATCATTTTTCAACGCTCACAACCGGTCAAAGCATGCATGTTCAAGTCACGTGCATTTTTTACTTTTTCTACGTTACTTCGTCACTAAGAAACTTAACCTTGTGCGACGCCGTATCAGGCTTCGACCGTCGCACTTCGACCGTCGCACTTCGCCCGTCGACGCGCCATGGCACTTGCCCAAGGAGGTTGGCCTTGGCCTCCCCCTTGGGGTCGGCCTCGGCCTCCCCTTGGGGTCGGCCTCGGCCTCCCCTTGGGGTTGGCCTTGGCCTTCCCCCAAGGGTTGGCCTTTGGCCTCCATCCTTAACACCTTCACTTCTCTTCAAGAGGCCCGCCCGTCGTCCGGACGTCATCTCCGTGACCCCCGTCGCCCGTCGTCCGGACGTTAACTCCGTGACCCCCGTCGCCTGTCCCCCATCGCCCGGACACAACTCCGCGACCCCGTCGCCCGGACACAACTCCGCGACCCCCGTCGCCCAGACACAACTCCATGACCCCCGTCGCCGGCGTCCGGGCGCCGCACTTCAACACTCCGCCGCACCGATGCACCGCGCCGCGCCGCTGATACAGCCGTGCCCCCCGGCTCTCCGTCATAATACCGTGCCCCTGGCACCATACACACTTTATCGCGCCCATGCGCCACAATCATGTTACATGCCCCCGGGCACCACACTCATTCACCACACCATGCGCACCTTGCCTTGGTCGTGGAACATACTTCGACCCACTCTCCGGAGTGTGCAGTATCCTGCGGCGATAGGTGAACACTCTGGGACACTATCTCCGCCAGGAAGCTCTTCAACTCCCCTTCCGCCAGGTAGACGGCTCCTCCGGGATGCTACCTTGACATGCTCTGAGTGCTCCGGCACAAGGACTCACCCGCGGGGATAGGCGACTCCTCCGGAACACTATCTCCGCCAGGGAGCTCTTCAACTCCCCTTCCGCCAGGTAGACGGCTCCTCCGGGATGCTACCTCGGCCAGTCGGGTAGACGGCTCCTCCGGGATGCTACCTTGACATGCTCTAAGTGCTCCGGCACAAGGACTCACCCGCGGGGATAGGCGACTCCTCCGGGACACTATCTCTGCCAGGGAGCTCTTCAACTCCCCTTCCGCCAGGTAGACAGCTCCTCTGGGATGCTACCTCGGCCAGTCGGGTAGACGGCTCCTCTGGGATGCTACCTTGACATGCTCCGAGTGCTCTGGCACAAGGACTCACCCGCGGGGATAGGCGACTCCTCCGGGACACTATCTCTGCCAGGGAGCTCCAAGTGCTCCGGCACGAAGACTCCCCTTCTGCCAGGTAGACGGCTCCTCCGAGATGCTACCTTGGCCGGCCAGGTAGACGGCTCCTCCGGGATGCTACCTCGGCCTGCGGAATAAGCGACTCCTCCGGGACACTATCTCTACCAGGGTGCCTGCGTGACTGGCCTACGTGCTCCGGCACTGGGGGCTTGCGTCGGCACCCCTAGGGACTATGACCCCCGGGTCACTCCGAGACGGGAGCAGGTCTTCGGAGGGCATCGCGCCTAGTTCACCTGGCAGTTGGGCGTCGGGTCTTCCCCACCGCTGCCAGGCCTGTGGGACTCCGCAAGGGCTTGGATTGGAGGCTAGATCAAGGGGGTTCTCTGGCCACACCGTTGTGGGAGCCAGTCTTTCCAGACAGACAGAGCGACGCTGTACGGGGCAGGCCGGGTGAATATGCGATCCGACAGTCTGTGGAGCACCGGCACCCGTGGACCCCCCGGTGACGTGTCACTCCCGGGGGGCGCCACGTGTCGGTTAATGACATCATCATCTCAATCTCTATAAATAGAGGTCTTGAGAATTCATTTGGGACGGAACATGGAGGTTGGACATTTTCAGAACATTTTCACTTTCTCGATCACTCTAGAATCTTAGAGAGAGAAACATACAGGACCTTGACTCTGGACCTAAGCATCGGACTGTGACTGTCGTCGTGTATTCATCCTGCACTATCGCCCTCGCAGCACTGCCACCCTCAAGCTCTGTCTGGGAAGCCCTTGGTCTCTGCCCTGGTTCCCCCCTTGCCTCCTACATCAACATACTTGGAAGCTGAGTCGAACGGCAGCCTTTGTAGCTATCGGCGGTGGGTGAGTTGTGGTGGAGGTCTCAAAAAAAAATTTAAAGTGAAAACGAAAAGAGCTTTTTCCTCTTTTTTTTTTTACTCTACAATTGAAAAAGTCACTTTTTAAATTGAAAAAAAAGTGGTACCAAACACTCCTATTTTTTCCAATTTTCAAAACTGAAAAAAAAAGAGCAAAAAAAAAACCCTGTCAAACGGCCCGAAGTCTTTTTTGTAATATATTTCAAATTTACCCGTTGCTTACACAGTCAAATTCTTTCATCAAAGCTTTAACAGGGTACTACCGACACTCCCCCTCATCATCATTCATCCCATTCATTTTTCTTTTTTCTTTTCCGTAATATTTGTCTTCTTTTGAGAAGAAGAGACAGACTCTTCTCTTTTAATAGGTCGTGAAACCCCTACTCAAATAAGGTACGTGTTCCATATATACATTTTTTTCACAAATTAACCTTACAGCTTTGATTAATTTAACGCACGCATCGCGAGTGCCGTTGACGCTTGGTAACCGATATATATATTACTGTACCAGATATACAACCTCGCTTTATATATAAACTAAGGAATTTAGTCTCGTTTTCCATAATAATTGGATGTCGTCAACTTTTGGACAAGCAGTGAATCGTTATTTTTAGCGCGCTAAAAATTTCGGATAAAAATAAAAAAAAAAAATCTTACACAGAATCAAAGCCAGTGATAACCAACATGAAATGAACTTTATCTGGGCCGGAGATAACACAGATGGGAGTTGCAGCAGTGTGCATCATCCGTCCTTATCCTTGCTGTTGCTTCGGGGGGGCATCATGTTGCCGCTTTTCTTTAATGAAAAAGAAATTCTTTACGGCCCAAAGATCCGTGCAACGCAATCACTGCCTTTTGACCTTTGACCGCCAAGGGCACGTGTGCGGCATCTTTTGACCGAGAAATCTCATCGACAATTACGGGGGGGTGCACGTGCATCCCTCCCCACATTTACACCTATCAAGAACAGTACTTCTTTTCATTAAGGGTCAGCTAAATTCCGCCTAACGTTGTCAGCACTTTGAGTTCTTTAATTAGAAAGAAGATTAGAGGATTCTCTTCATCATTCAGATTTCAGGGTTCACACAGACCCATGGATTCACTGCCAAGTTTGAAAGAACAAATTCTTGCCTTGCCGTGCCGTCTGCTTAGCGCCACAGATCTGGAAACCCTCAACTGTTCCCATTACTTTCCTGTTCTCGTCAATGCTTCCTCTTAGACAATATTGTTGTTTATAGCTAATTTTTTCACATTGGGAGGATGTCTGATTGTGGATAGAGTTTTACATCGATCATATATGGAGCCTTGGCGTCCGACCAGCTCTCATATTTGGTGCACTTATCGTTCTTATAAGCATGTATGTTTTTTAGTTAAACACTAAACTTTGACATAATATCGGGGGTTATATTCTGTCTGTGCCCCTAATATTCAGGTTGCACCTAGCAATAGTCCGTTATTCGGACCGAAACCTGAAAATGAGTTAATATTCCACGCTTTGCGTGAGAGTGATATTAGGGTCTCATATCGACTATAGATGATGATCGAGACCGCTTCTCATATCAGGTGAATTTATTCTTCATATGAGTATACTTTTGAATAAGATACCAGGCTTTAACAATTATTGCGACAAAATGTCAAGTGGGTAGCTAAGCAACCACAAACAATTGAACTCCACTCTTTCAATACCTCTAACCGTTGTAATCGTAAAATAGGGATTATTTATAACGACTTATCTGGGTTTTTTTTTTCTTCTGTTATTCTATGTCTTTCTTTTTTTGTCGTGGCTCGATGGTCGTCACGTGGCCAATTTAAATGTTGGATGATACTATCAAGCGGCTAAAACAATGTGTCCACTGCATAAAGCGGCGAGTACAACCAAGTCAAAGCACGCATTACATTAACAGAAATCATGACTGCTTTTCAGAATAGGGTTAGCCAACTAGACTTGTTCAAAACGTTATTGAGGGTGACTTTACTTAGATATCGATACATGAAAGTTACTACAATAATAACATACTAAGTTATCAGTTGTTCTAAAAGCTTAAACTGGTAAAAAAATTGGCCCAAAAGTATATACGATGATTTAACATTAGTGTGTACTAATTTGCCATGGCATTATGTAAATGAAGTGTTATGTTGGGAACACCATATATATATAGCATTAGATACTGCATTTATTTATTTGTGAAATTTAAACTTTTTCTTCTATATAAAGCTGTCAAGTGCCATTTGCAACGATGTTACACTACCTAACTGATGCTTAAAAAATTCAGCAATATAATAATATAATATGGCTCCATGAATTTTTTGGACATATATTTATCAGCACATAATTGCGCTACCCTAATAGCAAGAGAGCCATCTTATTGGGTGATAGTGGGCTAGCTACTATAACCCAATCCATCTTGGGCCGCCCTCAGTGAATGTTTGGAAACGTGATTTCTTGAAAGCCCAAGTTTTTCCCTTCCTTCCTTTCTTTGGGCTTTGGTTGTGTTTAAGAGCCCCTTGTGATTTGGCCTACTTGTACAAAAACGCACTCAAGGTTTTAGCTTTTGCAATTGGCCCCCTATTGTTTTGATTTTGTTGCAACTGTTAAAATTTCTAACAGAGCTTCTCGAATGACTAGAATATCTTTCCAATCTCCTTTTCTTATAAGACTCCCCATACGATGCCCAGCCTTCACAAACCCACGGCGTCGCCTATTGAATTACAAATTCACAACAACTCGTAAAAATGAAACAAGGACTCACTGTCGATTCTTGTCAATAAACTTAGGCTCTGTTTGAAAACGTTTTGCTTTTCAGTTTTTTGTCTAGCTTTGTAAACTGGAGGGAACAATTTTCGTTTTTTTTTCCTTCAATTTTGAAAATCAGTTTTTAAAACAAGGCTATTTATGAAAACTCTCATTTTTCAGTTTTGGGTTTTCAGTTTTGGTTTTTATTTTGAGACAACCACCTACCGCAACCACCACCAAAGAAAAAACTAAAAATAAAAACTGGGTAATCAAAGACCAATTTGTTTTTGTAAAAAATAAAAACTAAATTGGTTTTTGTTTTTTGGAAATAGAAAATCAAAACTGGAAGTGATTTCAAACGCTAGCTTAGTTTATATGTTTGGTTTTGGTGTTTTGATTGGACTGAAGTTATGTGATAAGGGCGAGGGGATTGGGTATCACGAAGGTCCTGGTGGTTAATGTGTGAAAGGTTGGTTGTTGTGCCATGATGGATTTTTTTTTTGTATCCGTGCTAGATTAGAGATAAGGATTAGATGTGAGGTCATGGCGGCTATATCCGTAAAGGTGCTGGACGGGCTGGGGTGGTTCACAAATCAAAGAGCTTGACGACGGCTAGGGTTTAGTTTTGGGGGGGGGGGGGGGGGGCAGGGGTCGTTGAGATGCAGGGAGCTTGGCAATGACTAGGGTTTGGTTTAGGGTGGGGCTAGGGTGGTTGGTTGCAGGGAATTTGGCAACAGCTATGGTTAGTTTGGGTGCTGTTAAGGTGGTTGAGATGCCGGGACCAAGTGAAGAAGATAAAAGATAAATAGCGTAAAATAGGGTTTGAGGAAAAATTCATTTGTCTTACCCGACAGAATGGCGTGTGTAGACGGTTATTTTTGTAGGCTTTATTTAGATTTATTATTTATTTATTAGGCTTTACTAGGCATTTTATTATTTATGGTCTAAGCTTAGTAATAATCTGCCTAATTTAATTAGTTAGCACAGTTTAGGTAGCCAAGTAGCCCAGTCTAGGTGATATAGTCTAGTCGGTTAGCCGGTTAGTTTAGGCTTTTGCTAGGTCAGATTTTAGATAAGATAGGAGGTCTAGCACGTAGTTCGGATTAGATTTGGATGCGCGCCCCGAATTCATATTAGTCACATATTTTTATCTGAATAGGTGCCCTTTTCTCTCTGTAGTTGGTTTAAAAATACATTAGTTAAAGGAGGAGAAACGACCATTTTTAAAATGAATTGGCCGATAAACCAAGTGAACCGACCGGTAAATAAATTAAATTGGCCGGTATGGTCGATTTTGACGTTTCAGCCTATTTCAATGTTATCTTTTAAAGGTGATAAGGGCAATGAAATAGTCTCTTTCTGTATTATGACTGTCTAAGACCTCTATAAAAAGTCCCTCTGACTGCTCTAAAAGGGACAGACACTTAAAGGGAGATGACCCCTAAGAGAAGAGTGATTAGATTAGAAAATCTGACTTCCTGTACCTGGCACATACTTGCATTTTGACTATTTCCAAATGTTTGTTACGATATTCAATTTAGGAGATTTTAAAGCTCAAATCATGTATTTTTCAAGAGTTACAAATTTGTAGAAGAAGTCAAATCCATAAGAGATATCACGCTCTGCGGTGTTGTCCCAATATTCATGGAATCTAGAAGAAAATAATGTCGGCATGGGCTTATTCTCGCTATCGAAACTCTCCTCTCCATCTCTAGTGTCGAACTCTCCAGTTTCGCACTTAAACCATAAATTACACCTTGGACGACGGTATTCAGGTTTCACCTTTATGCGATCTGGCACAATTGTTTATTAGAGAGGGTCTGAAAGACTATATCAAAGCCTTTGGTTTCCAACTGGTGTTAATATGCCTCTACTCCTCGATTCCCAATACACCTGTAAGCTCGCATGTCTCCTTCAATTTGTTTCAAAGAGAGCGATTCGCCTATTCTTAGCCGTACGACATCTTTTTTGCATTGCATACGCCTATCAGGATTCTCCAATAAGTATAATCATTGTCCGCAACAAACTTACAATCCTCCAAACACCTTTCCCTTAGCACACGGACCTCATCCGAGAAGCCACTTCCTCGGTAGAGATTACATGTTCTTCATTAACCAATCAAGCATCACTATTCCCCGCTTTTCAATCCGGCACATCAGATGGAGCACCCCATCCCCTCCTAGGGAGGGATGGGTCAAAATAAACACGGATGAAAGCATCAACAAAAACAACAGTCGGGCAGGAAGAGCTGCTATTTTACGAGACGCCAATAGTAGATGCCTTACATAATGCTCTAAAAAATTTCATATCCTTAACAGCCATACAGCTGAATGGTGGACCATTCGGGATGGCCTACGCCTCGCTTGGTCTACAAACCACAAGAAATTCTTACCGTAGATTGATGACATGAGTTTGGTACACTATATATTATATGATACTCCCCCGACCCCTTTATTTGACACTCTTATTAATGATTGCATGGCTCTTCTTAAGCATACTTAGCATTTACACGTTTCACATGTCTACAGGGAAGCTATGCGGACCAAATGGCAAAGCAGACGAGTGATCAACAGAGTGCTTACCAGATATGGATGTACGAGCTGATCTTTTTGTTACCCTTTCAACAAAATGATGCTTGTGGGAGAATCACCCCATGATGTGTGACTCAAGCTTTTATGACATAAAAAAACTATCTTCTCTGTTTTTCCAAAAAAAAAAAAATTCTTTAAGGCCAAAACATTATTTTTCTAATTGCGCAGACTCCCCTTCCTTGGTTTTCGACATCAGATTGAACCTTGAATCATGTAGTCGGTCAATCGGGATTAAGGCATGATTCTCTATCTCTCTCTTGTGCCTTTTCTTTTTAACAAGAGTTCTTGAAGAGAAAGGGGGGAGATAAAAGAAATGTCATTCCAAGAACCGACCTTCCAAGTTTTGGGCAATACTGTCGTTTTGTTCAAACAGTTAGGTATCTCATGAGTCCGTTTAGTCAACGTGCAGCAATACTATTAGTCCAAAGTAATAGACGCACGTGTAATTAACCCTAACCTCAGCGATCGACCTTACTATAATTAATCCTAATTAAAACCGCAAAAACCACTGCAATGAAAGTGCAGGAAATCAAACATTGTGCCTCTCACATGCAGAACAAGCGCTCAACTATATGCACTGCACCCTTAGCCTTGGTCGTGGGCATATATATATATATATATATATATATATATATATATATATATATATTCACTTCAAATTTAGTTTTATGCTAGACTTTCTTTCTTTTTTTGGTAATGGTCATTGTATTATTATCAAAAAAATGTGTACAATTCTGTGCAGTTTATCAATCTTGCTTAACTATCCTATTCAGTATACATTTACATAGAACAAAACCAGCAGTTCAAAATAAGATGCCATAGCCAATTTTCCAGTTATCACATAGCTTTATGTTGATGTTGTGTCCTGGTACTCTCTTCCAGCCTCTAACACACCACTGTATCCATGTTTTGATCAATTGCAGGGTGTGCTCCCTTGTGTTCTCTTGTTGCTTGAATACTCTTTCATTCCTTTCCCACCAAATCATATATATAGTGACTGCCATTCCCAACTTTATGAGCTTAGCTTTGAAACTTTTGCCTTTGAAATTTGTTTCCAAGTGGACCACTGTCCTGAGATCATAAGTTTGTCACTAACAGCTTTCCAAATCTCCTTTGAGTAATCACAGCTCCAGAATAAATGATTTGTATCTTCCTTATGCATCTGACATAAACAGCATATATCATCTTCTATGCAATTCCATTTCTTCAGTTTCTCTTTGGTTCTGAGTCCATATTTACAGAGCAACCACAGGATGAAGGCACACTTGGGTATGTTACCACTAAACCACACAAGCTTGCACCATGGCGCCTTTGCCTTCTTTGTCCTCAATATTTGCCAGGCTGAGCTTACTGTAAATCCTCCATGTTTATTCATTTCTCATATAATCTTGTCTTCTCTATCTCCTTGTGGATTCTGTATTGATCTCATGGCATCTTGCCATTTCCTGAGTGCTGGGGATCTTGGCTGAGGTAAACACCATTGATTAGCCACAATGATTTTTGCTACTTTGGCATTAGCTTCCATTCCTGAGTCATATCTAAGTCTATGTCCAAACTGATTTATGAGATTGCCCTTAGGCATCCAATTGTCATACCAGAGCCAAATGTTTTGACCATTTCCAATTTCATGCCTCACATAATTCTGAAAGAGGCCCCTAAACTTGATAATTTTGGACCATGTCAAACAAGTTTAGTGAAGATAAGAGGTGGGTTTCAGGGGAAGTGTAGAAAACAAAAACAAAAAACATTTTAAATTTCCTATCCTCCTTTGCGTATGTCTTCCCCTCTTGTTTTTTGCTTTCTAACTTTGAATATTGGGTTTTGAACAAAAATTTTAATAAGAGACGGCAAGCACGATAGGAGGAGAGGAAGAAAGATACAAAAACCATCAACAAGAGGGCAAAGACCGAAGAGGGTATATCCCTTCATATACCATCTAACCACCCCTGTTACCAAAGACCAGCATTTGGCTAATCACCCTATCACCATCAACTGGTCTCATTTCTCATGTGGCGTGCCTGCAATGTGAGACGCGTGATTGTGTGATTTCTCAGCGAGCTGGCAACATATAACTAGTCCAGGTCCACATTCCTCAACACATTTTTTTGACTCGAATCTCAAATTTTTTTAGCGTCGAGGCTACGACACGACAGATGAATGAGATGATGATCAATAATAATGTTTGGTGGTACTAAAAAATATTATTAAAAATTATCGGTAAAGATAATTTTAGAAATGGCACTAGCTAGCTACATAGAGCGACTATTGGTTGAAAATTATCGGTAAAGGCGAGAGCCAGGATCGCAGCCAAAACTTTTTCGAAATGTAATTAACGCAATGCTTCCTATGTTTTCTATACTAAACTATTGGACTTTTTATAACTACTAAAGTCAAAAATTTTGTCACTAACGACCGTTAATGTTTGCTTGTTTCTACTGGTGAGCAGTATCACATTGCTTAGTCAAGAAAGTGTAATGCCCATCTGAGAGTAATTCATTTTCAATTGTTAGGTCCTAGCATATCCAAAGTAAACAGAAGCTACCTGACATTCAAGAATACAGCAATGTTAAGTTTGAGAAACCGTCGCGTGACCCAAGCTTTACTATTAAAAAAATAGTTCTTGATTTTTTCTCAAATTATTCCATTATTCAGAACACTTTTATGATGATTTTTTTTTTTTTTTTTTTTTAACTTCTAACTTTATCCATGGTGATTTACTAACTTCAAATCAAGGTCACTGTTGAAAATTCTCTTGACTACTAATGAGTAATCATTCTCATTATTCTAACCGTTCCATTCAAATATCTATTATTAATATTTTTGCTTCGCTTCAACCGAAACTTCTCCTTCGATTAGAATCGCGTATGTTTTTTGGTACGAAGGTGAGACGCATTTATTCAAAAGGCCCTTAGTCCAACCTCAACAAAAGGAAAAAGGAAAAAGGCAAAAACTGGTCCTTCAAAAGAAATAGTACTTTTAACAAACCCTTGAAAAGAATCCAAAATCCACCCGTTCCGTTTCCAAACAAAGTTTTCACATTGAGCCCTCTAACACAGCTCAGAATTGATTGGTTGTTGTTTCATAAAATGATGTTTTGTTTTCTGGCAACAAAAGAAGCAGAGTAAAAATGGGGACTCAGGCAGAGAAGGTTTATGTTTTCATTGAAGGTGATCCACATGATGGGTTTCGGACCCTGAAGTGGGTACTCAAGAAGTGGTCTTCTCAACCACTCTCCATAGTCATCCTCCATGCAGCTAATCCCAAAGATTTTGTTCACACATACTGTAAGTCTCTGCACAGAATTACACATTCTGAATTCTTGTCATCTGCTTGTTTCGAATTCCTCGAAAGTGGGTGCCACAAGTTTTCTTGTTTCTGTTTCTGTTTCAGTTGGAAAACTCCCAGCAAGTTCTGTAAGCGATGCAAAGCTGGAACTTCTTAGGAAGTCTGAGCGAGAGAAGATTGACAAGACGCTGTTGGATTACAAAGAATTTTGTGGCAAGGTGTGTTGTACTTGCATCTGTACATACTAGAACATACCATGTTGCTACAGTCTTAACAATTCTCATAAGATTTTCTTACTTGGTCATAGGTCAAAACTGAAATTCTGAATGTTGAGAGATATGATGAACCCATTCACAAAATCATCGTTGAATTAATCTCGGGTCTTCGGATAACCAAATTAGTAATGGGAATTTCGTTCATGAAATCCTCCTCATGGTATGCATATTTTCTTTTCCACTTCACATGATTAGTTCATTTCTGGATACTGGTAATTCTAATCCTTGAAAAGCATCTTTCAACCTTGCCTTCATTTATCTTGTATCCGCAGGAGATCTAGGAGTGTTTCTAGTGCATCGTACCATGTTCACAGACAAAAACCTGATTTCTGTGAGTTATACATAATATGTGAAGGGAAATTGGTTTTAGTGAGAGAAGAAAATGGTGAAGGATTTATAGAGGATGGTCAAGGAACTATGGTTGCTAAGGTTAGGGAAAAAGTTAGATTCAAAGGTTGGCTAGGGAAAATGTTCCCCGAGAATGGCAGTTTCGGTGAAAGAAGTCCCCATTGTTCGCTTTCTTCATCAACGAGCAACGATTCGCCTGGTCAGTGGGCAAAGAATGCAGGAGAGATTGAGAACTATTTCCAGCTATTGTTATCGTCGAATTCAGATGAAGATGGTGAGGTGACACATGTTGTTCTGCAGAATAGCACCACGGAGCCAGATCTTCCAGCAAATATGGTAAGTTGCTATTCCTTTACACGATTTTGAACTGTGCCCTTTATCAGTCTGGAGCAGTTAGGAATTTGTCCAACAAATCAACTTAGGTTTGTTCTACCAATGGATTTCCTTTCCTTCTACAGTTTCTTTTGACTCTAGAGGCACTTGATAGTGATAGAATACCACCCTGGGTATGTTTTGGTGCAGAGATGTGAAAGGCATATTCAGGGCCATTTCCTTTTACTGTTTGCAAAAAGTGAATGCTTGCATGCTCCGTTTTGCACTTCTCCCCATTCAAAGCTGTACCCTTTTAACAGCAATTCTACAACTTCGGTTGCTTTCCAACTGTTCTAATTTTCAGTACCAATGCGTGTAAGAACATTAATGTTGTCGCATTCTCAGCCCACGGCAGAAAAGATTGCAGCACTGAAGATCAAATTAGGGAAAACCCAGGAGGCAATCCAGATGACGAGAAAAGAAGAGAAGGAAAATGTCGAAAGACATACAAAAGCTGAATGGGCCATTTGTTTATGTACTAGCAGGGTAACGCATAATACCTTTCAAGCACTTTCTTAATCTATGCTTTTGATGCTTGTCTCGTTCCATCACTTGGGAGTGATGCATTTTTGCCCTGTAGGCCGAGGAACTAGAAGATCGAATAAGCGAAGAGAGAACAAATAGAATTGGTCTAGAGAAAGATTTATACACCGCGAAAGAGGAACTTCATGAGATTCAAAGTGAAGTTGCAGAAAGGAAGAGCAAGCTCAATTCGATCCTAGAGCTCCAGCAAGAGCTCTCAAACAAACTTCAATCATCGTCTTTAGCAAAATCGCATGCTGAGGTCCAACTCGAGAAGGCAGTGAGGACAAGAGCCAGTATGGTTCAGGAGATTGAGGAGTTTAGACGGCAGAGAGATGTTGTGCAACGCAGAATCGAGTTTTGTAAAGAAAAGGATGCGATTGGAGAGGCTGCAAGGTCGGGTGACTTGGGCTTCAATTATAGAGAGTTCACTGTCGATGAGATTAGAGTAGCTACCGATGATTTCTCTGAGCGTTTAAGAGTGAAATCAGCGGGAGATCTCACAAACGTGTATAAAGGGCGCATCAAGCATATCACGGTGGCAATTAAATTATTTGATTCTGCCAATGGATTATCTCAAGAAGCTTTCCAAGCTAAGGTAAACAAGAACTTTCAGCGCTTGCTTCTGTTTTAACCAGTAAGACTTTCCGCAATATTCAAGTTTCTGAGGTTCATTGATGACTCTTGATCAGCTTCATGACCTTCCTAATGCAGGTGAAGCTCCTCAGTCACATCCGACATCCTCACGTAGTCGCGGTGCTCGGCTTCTGCTCCGAGCTACGATGCATTGTCTACGAATACATGCACAATGGCTGCTTAAGGGACACACTATTCCCAGCTCAGAGAAGCTCCGGAAGAAGGAACCGCGGACTCAATTGGCATACTCGAATACGTATTGCAGCCGAAGTTTGCTCGGGCCTGGGCTTCCTGCACCTAGCGCAGCCTAGGCCCATCGCCCATGGCAACTTAAATTCCTCCAAGATCCTCATTGATCGTAACAATGCCGCGAAAATCCACGATTTTCGGGAGGGTTGGTACTATGACAAAGCTGATATGAGTTCAGATGTCCGAGCATTCGGAAGCTTACTACTACAGCTTCTGACCGGTAGAGATGGGGCCGAGCTTGTTGAAGAGGTAACTCTGATGGACCAAGCATCCCTTACCACTGTCCTAGATCACATGGCTGGAGAATGGCCATTGGATTTGGCAATGCATCTTCTCAGGATAGCAAGGTGGTGTTTGTTCCCCAATGAAGGGCTGGATACAGAGTTGAGTATGGCAACGGTGATGAGAGAGGTCGACAAGGTGCGGAAGGAGGCTGATGATCTAGTATCCAGTGGAGAACATGCGGCAATGGCAGCAGAAGGAAGTGTAGATATGGAGGACTCAGTCAATGTAGTACCAAGTGTTTTCTTCTGCCCCATACTTCAGGTTAGTATCTGTCTCATCACTTTCTACTTCACTGGGTTTTACATCAGAACACAAGAATCAACTGACGAGCCCAATGAAAGCACAAAGAAGCACATTGTGTGCTATAAAATAGACATTGAAGCGGTAAATGGAATTATGTAGATAATTCTATGTGCTAATTTGGCTGCAGGATGTCATGAAGAATCCGCACATAGCTGCAGATGGATTTTCATATGAGCTAGAAGCGATAAAAGAATGGTTAGGAACAGGGCACGACACATCCCCGATGACAAACTTAAAGCTCAAGCACAAGCAGCTTACACCTAATCACACCCTACGTACGCTAATCCAGGATTGGCGCAACAAAAGATTGATCGCTGTTACATGAATATAGAAAACTGCTTATATATTTTTTGTAGATTACTGACGAGCAAATGAAGCCAACTTGAATTCTTTTTGTACCCAGAAACGTAGTAACACTGGAACTGTTGATTACTACTGACGAAAACTTTTACAACCTTATCTAGTTAAGCATATTGCTATCATCTCAAACAGAGCGTCTGCATATTTTAGTTAGCCCTTCCCCAGCTTTCGCATGATCAGCCACCAACATATCCACCCAAAACAATACACTCATAAATGTAAGCATACTTTTCTCTGTAAGAATGAATGGCCATTCGTATAAACTGGGATCACTCTTGTTCTGTTGCTTACAAATCAAGGCACTCAATCGCACAGCAATGTGAAAATTTACAGATTTGTGTAGTAAGAGAGAAAATTTATATGTAACCATCACCTTTTTGAGCTGTACTGCTTCAGAACTATAGTGGTAAGCGACAATCTTAGACAGAGGCACCACTGACATGCTTTAGGAAGGAACTCATGGACCCAGACATTTCACCCAGCGAAAATATGGAGCAACTTTACTTGGCAATGAATAATCTGAAAGTGATGGTGGATCTGCCACTACATCTTCAGCAGTTGACCATATGTACACCCCTCGTTCTTGCCGACTACCTGGGACACTGTTATCTAGTACAAAGGCCACCAACAGCGTAACCACCGTGTTCAGCGACAGAAGGGCATTCATCGAGAAATCAAGCTGACAGCCATCAGCAGAGCAGAACAGAAAAGGTTTCATTATAAAAAACTAGAGACCTCACACAAAAATAACTAGTGATGCATATGCATGGCTGCAAACGCATGAATACGAACTTGTGACTACAATATGAAGAAAAATTCTATTTGCGCTTTGGCAAGTGTAGGCTGGCGCTCAGAACCTAGGGTTTGAACTGGAGAGGTAAGCACGCTTCAGATAATACCTGGATTCAGAGTGTGTTACGTGAGATCAAGGGCAGCCTAATGCCGACGGACAGCATTAACCCTTCTCAGTACAGGCAAGTGTGGAGCAGACTCCTCTCCATCACACATTCCACTCAATTTCACCCGATACACAATTAGATGATTGGCATATGGCAACTGTCACTTTAATGGCTCAGGTCTAATATTTCATTGAAGAATTTTAACCATCCTGACCCCTCTCCATCTCTCCGTTCAACACTAATCCATCAGTAACAACTGCCCCTACCACTGTCATCTACTCCATAGCCAACACTCAGCATTGCCACCAACAACTCTGTCAAACCTTGTCATATCTAAAATAATGGGTGTCGGTCTTGGTCCAAATTCTTCAACTTGCATCAATACAAGTCTCTTTCCAATGGTTAAGGCATATAATGCTTCCCAGCCGTCCTTCAGTGGTAGCCAATAGGGATGACCCAATCAGTTTACGGGGACCAGAGTTAGAACATCAGTAGTGCTACTATGGTGAGTCTTCCAACGAAAATTGATGTTACAGGTGATTGATCACATTACATCTTTCATCATTTAGTTTTGTTTCTCAAACCTTTTATCTTCATTACATGTCCTAATTCTTATGCATCACTTAACTCTCATGGAGTTTACTGGGTCAAAAATTGTGGTGTGATGGTGTGACAGAGAGGGGTCTGAGGATTGGTAATCTCGGGTTTGAGTGTTTTCATGATGTGGCCATATCTGGGTTGTTTAATAATGTTGATGTATATTGTCCATCATCTCATGGTGTACTGTGTGAAATTTTGTGAAAGGCATAATTAAGAGGAGTCCAATACGCCGGCAAGTACATGTCAGAATCTTACGGTAGGAAGACACGCTATGCATGACATGGACACGGACAAAGAACCTAAGCCTGGGATGTGCACCTTGCATACTATTTTATAGTTCAATTCATTAGGTATGTGAAGCCATGACTCAAGTCACCCTCATCGTCCTGTGTTGCTATCGAACAACATGCGAAATAGTCAACACATTGCTACAACAATCAAACGATAAATTCCAACCAAGGGTTCATTCACTAGCTTCTTAGTTTTCCATGTTCTGCACTTCTAGTGGGCCGAGACATATTGAAGCCAAGTAGGCTCTGCAAGTCAGCCTCACTACCTCATGCTGAGTTACATTGCTCGGGCTATTTCAGTTAGCCAAGAGGATAGCAACCGATCTCTTGCTGACTTGGTCCAGGCCTACATCTCTTGGCCACACTTCTTACTTCTATCACTCACATGTTAAATTGAACTTTCAGCCACAATAAGTTCAACTCGAACAAAACTAATTTTTAATGTCATACTCCCTCCGTGTCAAAATATTTGATCGTGTTTGACTTACACGCTTATTTATGATATGAGTCATATTTTATGACTTTCCCATTCTACCCTGAGAGAGAGAGAGAGAGAGAGATAGCGGGTTGGTGGAGGATTAAATTTGAAGAGAGAAAATAGAATAAAATAAGTGTAAAAAGGGTAAACATGGCAAAATACCTACAAAATCTTTCTTAATTTGGAAAGTGATCAATTTTTTTGGGACAACCCAAAAAGGAAATATGATCAATTTTTTTTGGGACGGAGGGAGTATATAGCAGCATGTGACAGTTTCTGAGGATCTCTGTTAAGGACTAAAAAATCACATATAAGAAACATTAAGCTGGATTTTATAGAAGTCCTTTTCGTAAAGTTTTTGTTTGTACAAGCATCATAGAAGTTCCAGAAAACAAATCCTTATCCTCGTATCCTTTTCCCGGCCTAACAAATGTGGTCATCAGAAACTTATCTCATCCATTTTCCAAAACAAATGGTTGTGGTTTGGTCCTAGCTATATATGAGTCCTGTATAATGGGCTCATCTATACGCCAATTATGCGATTCCAACAATTGAAAAATGTTTCAGTTTAGAGATGATGTATGTGGTAAAGTCAGCTGGAATGAAAACCCAAAGTGAAAGAGAGAAATGAAGTAATGACTTACTTGTCTACTGCCAGTGTGGAATGGTCCGCTTGATGCTGCTGAAAAAGGGACAAAGTAACTAGGCAGAATCAAGCTAGACTTTGGTTGATATTGTTGAAAATATGCTGGGACTGATAGTCCCAGGAACAGGGATACACCCACTATTGTTATGTTTCTGAAATTTGATGGCGGGCTGTACTGCAGTGTCAAAAAACCTAAAGCTATGATCAAAGCCCACATGAAGCACAGTGTGGCAGCAGCCAATGCTTGTGGTATAGAGGCAAGAACAGCACCCACTTTCCCTATCAAACACAGATCAAGAATACTTTAAGTAAACTTTTTACAGGTTAAAACACATAATTAAATTTGCCAATGATATCTACAAGAGGGACAAAACACAGATCAAGAATACTTTAAGTAAACTTTTTACAGGTTTAAAGCACATAATTAAATTTGCCAATGAAATCTACAAGAGTAAACTTTTTACAGGTTAAAACACATAATTAAATTTGCCAATGATATCTACAAGGGGGACAAAACACAGATCAAGAATACTTTAAGTAAACTTTTTACAGGTTTAAAGCACATAATTAAATTTGCCAATGAAATTTACAAGAGGGACAAGGAGGAGGGGGAGGGAGGGGAAGGGGAAGGGAGAGGGAGGGGATGGCTTTGGTAAAAAATATATTATCTACCAGCATTCAGCCTAATTTGTCACAGGAGGTCAATAAATATCATGTTCACATAACTGAGAATCCATATATAGAACTTTGTCCGTGGGAAGTCTCTTCGAAAAGGGTTTTGCATTGTTCTTCCTGCAATCAAACTTCAAATATGGAATACCAAACTCTAATTCCTTTTGAAGAAATAATGCCTGTATGCTTTCTGAATGCAACCACAACACAAATTGGAATTCCCTATGTCTCTGTATCGAGTCGTATATGTCTAAATGTCAATACCTACAAAAGAGAAGAGGATCAAGAAAGCCGCTCCAAGTTGCACAGCTCTTCGACTTGCCACCTTTGTTATGTCAATAGTGTGCACATTTTCCGTCAGCGTTGTTGACCCAGTGCCTGAGCCCCAAAGCCCAGCCACTACACTGCAAAAACCTTCTAAACCAATGCCTCTACTGACTATACCAGGGGTAGGAGGCTTTGAACCACTTCGCAGGGATGCAGAGTGATATGTTCCAACCTGTTAAGGTGAAATTTTGTATCAGAACTAGAATAATAAACTATTCCCTACAATTTAATGCTTGATCACTGACATATGGCTAATGCCAACAATTATGGCAAATGAGGTACAGAGGAGGTAAGAACTTGTTTTCCTTTAAGGTACTAATTTAGCCGCTTGGGGTATGGCCGTATGGGCTACTAACCGAGTCCACTGATGCAACCAAAGACACAACGATCATGATGATTGAAGTCCTTAGATGAAAGATTGGAATACCCCACTGCAGAGGATAGGGAATCCTGACCCATGCGGCAGTTCTCCATGCATTGGAAACATCCGTGCGGCAGTGCTTCATGGTATATGCGTGCTTTATGCAAGCATCGGTTAAAATGTTTGAACTGGGTATGTTAGAGCTGCAGCCTTTGTAACTGTAGGCTCCTCCAGCTGTCAAAAAGAATGCATATGCCCATATAATTACGATGCTCAGTGGGACCTGCAGCATGACATTGACGAGACTAATTAGGTAAATCATACCTACAGTAAAAGAAAGGCAGATAAATGAATCATGATTCGATTTTTTTTTATTCCCTTTTTCTTCAACCTTCTCCTTTGACTTAGTTTCCCAAAAAACGAGGGCTAGGAGAGAATCTTGAGTAATCAAAACGGGGTCCGTGAAAATAGAATGAACAATTTTGAGATGATAAGGTATACATCAAGTTTCAGGAAATTATCAATTGGTGAGCCGAGATTTAATAAAGTCTCGAGACCAGTTCCATCCAGCATTCTGAAGTGTTAAGCGAGGGCCAGCGGTATAATGCACCATTTTGTAGACCAAGCCAAGGTGGCCTCTGATGGACCCAAAAGACCAAAAATATATATATATTATTGATAAGCAGGGGGTGAAATTTGTGTTGATGATGAAAAAGTCCAGTTTGCTTAAAGTTGATTCCAAAGAAAGATAGAAGGCTGCAGCTCTTTGCCTTCATGTTACTATAGAAAGAAAAACTCATTTTTTTAAGGAGGGCTTTATAAACTGTTACAACTTGTCTTCCGTGCCAGAGCAACTAACTACTGAATTTCATGTCAACGAATTTGGCTCATTTAAAACCTGCCAAGATAATCTGATAGGCATGCTATATTATAGACCATTCACTCATCCAGGCATAAAGTGGACAAAGAGAAGCACTAAATGTCTAATCAATGGGTAAGGGTAAAACACTTGAGAGAGAATTTGGAAACAACTCACTCGCCATGCACAACTAGATGCAGGAATTACCATATTTATTGCAAAAATGACAATTCATAGGCCAGAAAATATAAAGAAGATAGATAACCAGCTGAATGTGAGGTATATATAGAGCATGAGCTACGTACAAGATATAATCCCAAAGGTTCTAAAGGTGAGGTGCAATGGTAATGTTTCAAGGGGTTCAAAACGTGAAAACACCCTCTTTACACACGTAAGACGAGGTTAGGCAAGCCGCAGTTGTGTACATCTAGCAGGAGCCTCCTGCACTTGCCTTTCCATCTGAACAGAGGTAGGTTCCAATTGCTGTAAGGTAGAACTCGTGAAGGACAGGATTTAACTTCACTCCAAGTTGGTCACCCCCGTCCACGGCCCCATTACAATGCAATGTCTCCCTCTAAAGGGCTAGCCAAGTAGGTGCTAGCGAGTATGGCAGGGCCATGAAAGGCCAATAGCAAACTCCCCGACTCCTGATGTGGGATGAGATGCCACGTAACCTTATATTGACATGGCCCATGAACTCCTCTAGCACACAGCCAATGTTTAATTTCCACCCATTCCGGTACATAGCAAATGTGGGCTCTCCTAGAGAGCCTCCTTTTCCCATAGTCAGGGAAAGCAAAAGCAAGGAAACGGAGAGAGGTGCATGAGTGGTTTTGTCATCCAATTCACAAACACGTAAATGGGGAAGCACGAAAATAAGAAGGGGGGGGGGGGGGGGGGGGGGCTCTCAAATTTTTGTCTTTAAAATAAGCGGAAAAACAAGCAGCAACAAAAGGTAGAAGAACTCGTACCGCATAAATCCGAAATACTCGGTGTCCAAAAACTGATATCCCTCGAAGGTACTAAAGAAAAGACGCACAAATTAATGGTTAGCATTTTTAACTTAATGCAATATGTCACATAATCCCCAACCTTCAACATTTAAAGGACTACAAGACAACTGAAGTGTGAAAATATCGACATGCATAGGATTAAACTATCTTATAATATAAGCTGCAAGTAATCTCCCAAGAGCTTACTTACTAAGGTGAAGATGAGAAGCAATAGTATCTGGGGAAGGCTGATCTCCACACAACTACCAGCTTGAGGAAAGCCATAGCTAAAAAATGCCAAGCCCACTGCTGCAACAGTAGGTGCAACCACAACAGGGTTTATCAACCTGCAGCATGACCTCATACAAATCAATTAGAGGTCACTCACTCCAAAAGCAGACCCCATGTAACTGCTTGTGCAGATACTTCATACAAGAGCTTGTGCCAACAATACAGTTTTGAACAAAGTACATGCGAGTCTCTTTCAATCAAAGAAGACGACGACCTAGTTAATATGCATATCAATTTTCACTGAATTTGATAATGGCCTAGTTTTCATTGTTATTATTTCTTGATGGGTAAATGAATTCAAATAGGGCACCAAAGACGGCACTTTTATTTATTGATTAAATAGACTAAGTGATCTATTCAGGTCATAAATAAGCAACTCAACCAAGCCTTTGGCCCAAAATAGTTAGGATTGGCTACCTGAATCTTTTTCTTCTATTTTCCCTATAAAGCACAAGTTCTCATACAAGTTCCTCGCTTTAAAGTCCTTTGTCACTTCTTCAAAATTATTGGTCTACCCTCACTTTATCTCACTGGGCATATAACGTCCTAACTTAACAATATTAAGAGACATTTCCCCCATCTTTCTCTCGATTGGGTTTATCCTCACTCTCTTGTGAAAATCCTTTTTTCTTCTTCTATATTCCCTTGTGTGGCCACTCATTTACCTAAGCATTCGTGTACAGCACGGACCTCGTCTAAAGTTTGTAAGTTAATATCAACAGTTCCAGTTTATTACCTAGTACATTGTACTCTTAGCATTTAAGAAATAATCATCCACAAACAAAATACAACTCTTCAAATATATTCTTTAGTTAAATCATCCATAACTAAGGCAAAAAGAGGTGTAAATTTGATCCTTGGTGAAATCCAATCATTGTCACAAATTCACTAGCAAAGTCTTTTCTCTCATGTCCTAGTATGATAGGGTGCTGATATCCTGTGACACATGGCGGTGTGTGAAAGTGCCATCTCATCGATGATGCCACGTATGTGGGTGCACTACTGCACTATACCTCTGGTCTAGTACCCTTGCAATGTTTCAGATGGGCACCAAAGAGGCGCATATAACTGCCAGCGGTGGGGAATGCAACGCCTGACTGCCAGGCATAGGAGTCCGAAGACCTACTCATGTCTCAGAGTGACCATCATCCTTAGGGGTGCCCCGATGTACAGTGGGGACGTTGGTGTGGACGATTCAGTAACCAAGTGCTCAGAGGGTCCGGGGGGCCTAGGGAAGCTGACCTCTCTTCGTAGAGAGCTCCTAGAAGTAGCAGGGTGGGACAGTGCTAGCCTACCTGTATGGCGAGGGGTCCTTGCACCTAAGCACCGTCGTAGCGTCCAAGGGGAGCTGGCTACCTCTATACCGGAGGAGTTCGGATGCCGCGCATTGGCGGAGCTCACCGTTAGGTGCTCCACGCACGTTAAGTGTGCCAGGCTCATTGGAGGGGAAAGGAATCTGTTTGAGAACCAGGCATCGACACCCAAAGATGTAGAAATTACTCAAGTATAGATTTCAGACGGGGCAGTGAGAATAGGCATGGCGCATAATAACTTGTCATGGGCACGGCGCAAGGATGCGGCACGTGCGGTTTCGGCACATAACGATTCGGCATTTGAGCGCAGCAAATGGCATTATCGGGACATAGTGGCCGCGATGAAAATTATTGGCGTGTAGGTGTCTTGGATGATGACGCGTTGGGAGAAAGCTGCAAAGGCGAATATGGGTTTTAAATCGACTAAGTGTGTAGGCTGAGTGGTCGGGCGGGTTTGGCCAGTCCCTGCATGGCCACTGGCAAGTCCCCTACCTGGCTAGTGGCAAGTCATCGTTCTGGCCACATGTTGTTTTCATGCCTTAGCCATTCTAGTGCACAAGATCTGTGGCACGTCCCAGTTTTACCTGGTTGACTTTGTTGACAACCTTGATTGTCGAATCTAGTGACGTGTCAAGCAAAGTGGTGCGGAGCACGGCCACATTAGTATGTAGCCAGAATGGGCTAGCAAAATCTATAACCTCGTCTTCTTTTATTAAAAGCCCCTCATTCTCATCCCTAACATTTTAAATGGTTTACATATCTCTCTAAGCCAAAATAGACTGCATGAACTCAGGACTTCACATACTCTTCTGGGTTTAAAACAAGCAACTCTCAAAGAGTATAGAAGGTGTAGGTTCAACATAGCCCCAGGAAGTCACATGTTCGATGAGGGTGGTCAGGTGAGGATATTGAGGGTCGAGGCAGTAGTAAGATATAGAGGGATAGTAGGTAAGTTGTTAGATGGTTAAAGCTGTGAGCAAGAACCATAATGAGCACTGTAAGAGATTGTTTGTCGACCACTTCTAGTGGGGCATCTTAGCTAGAAGTCAAATGACAAATGCGAGTAATCAAGCTGATGTTCTGTGATAGATCTCCCACTCTCCCATCGACCGTCACAAAGGAGGGCCAGCTAGTCATGGTAGGTCAGCCCCCAGAAATTCATGCTGGCGGGTCAAGTCGTCCCCTAGTTAAGTGCTGAGACCTATCAATGCTCATCATCTTGCTGCTCAGTGATAGTTGAGGCTAGTCATCCGAGTGATTACATCTCACGATAAAAGACATAGGCCATCTATCTCTTCCTATCACTTAGGAAGGACAAAAGTGTAGCATTAATAGATGAGAACTCAATCATGCAGACCTCCCTGCTTATAAGCATGACTTCTGCTCGATGAGATCAATGTATCCTTGATACAAATCAATTGGGGCCTCAAAACTACATGCTCCCACGTTCCAGAGTTTATCGAATCTTTCATCCTGGATGGAAGGAATTCTCGAAGTCCTACACAAGCCTCAGGTTAAGTGCTTTAAATGTCGCACTTGCACTGCTGGTGACGATAGTTGCTCATGGGGTTATGAAGTCCGACAAGTGGCAGTTTGTACGATTCTTTTGAAGTCAAAACAAACTTTCTTCAGCTTGCATTAACAAACATATTTTGCATCAGTAGGATACGCTATTTGGAAGAGAAGCATCAACTAAACTAAATATACATCTTCTCTGATGCATTTCTAGGATTCTTGATAGGATGATGTCAAGACAGCAGAAGTTGCATATAAAAGGATCATATACTTAGAAGAAACTCTTCATGTATTGAGGGGGCAAAAAGAGGATTTAAGAGAGGCATCCTCTGAATTGACGTCCAACTGACAAAAGAAATCGATTCAAGAATAATTACCTTAGTAAAAGGGACATCAAACCACTGAAACCCAGGATGCTTTGGAAAATTGAACCAACAATAATAGCCCCTTGCAATTCCCTCATTATGTGCCTAAATTTCTATGCATATTCAAACATGCATAGGTTACTATTAGAGGTTTGCGGCAAAAAGAAAAAAGAACAAGTGAACAGAATTAACATTCATGAAGATAAAATGGCTCTTGAATATAAAGATGAATGAACAACTCAGTTTAATTTAGAATGTGTAGATGTAAGCTAGACAAAAAAGTGAGACAGTTGGACAATTTTTTGATGCCATATATGTTCTTTTTTTATTTTTGTTAAGGAACTAGAGATATTGTATCTAAACTTTCGACCAGTTGTCATAATCAAATGCGAAAAAAAGACTTCCTCAACTGTGGAATGCTCATACTTGCGACAAACTATGTTGCAAGGACATAATATATTACATGCATAAATTTAAGTTCAGGTATGGAATCCATTCTGCAATCCTCCCCAGACTGGCTTCCCACCTCTCTGCCCCTCAGTCTATCCTCGTCATGGGTTCTGATGCTTCACTAGCTCTCAAGAGTCACCTCTCTCACCTACGCATTTTCTCTCCAGAGGTAATGAGAATAATCACAGAGTGAGTTCGGAACGTGCCTCAAAGGCCGACCAGGGAATTTCCTAAAATAAACACACTGATCTGCATCTGCTCTCTTTTACCCAGAACCATCATTAGTGAATCGAACTTCTTGTACCATCTATTTTTTATGATGTATGAAATATCCATAGAGATTTCGTTATGCAATAATAAATCTAATGAATGCTTCGTGCACTTGAGTTTTGCCCCGGGGCGTCTTTTAATTTGCCCATTCTTATCGAAAGGAAAAGTTAAATTCAGGCACAGACCTTTAGATTTATCTAGCGCCTAACCTGGGAACGATTCGGACATAGCTACACGTAAATTGTATAAATTTTATCCTTGTTCTAGACTAAACAAGATTGTTTTGTATAGACTTGTGAGTCTAGAAGTCATGCCACATAAAACACAATACAAAAGAAAACATGTATATGCACTTCTTAGAATAATCCATCTAGGGTAGTTTCTAATTGGTCTACTACATGTCATATTAATGCATAAACTTACATGTTCAGTAAGATTTCTGTACTCCTGAGAATTGACAATAACCAATGCTGGAGCCAAATACACAAATGAGCTTCCTTGAACCAATGGAAGCCGTGTACCAAAATATGAGTGCAGAATCGTGGTAATGCCAGACACTAACAGCATTGTGGAAATTACAGTGGCAGTATCCTTCTGTCATCGTTGAGAAAATATCAGATGTAAATGTAACTATTAGTTACCTCTCATTCAAAATTGCATCATAAGAATCAAAAAATTCAGAAGAGAGCTGCTCACATCAGTTCCACCCATGGCAGGCACAATGATCAAAGGGATCAAAATAAGCGAACCAGCTAGTGATAAATAGTGCTGCAAACCATAGTATATGAGTGGCACTGCAGTTCATACAACCCAAGAAAAGTCAGTGACAAAGTAAAACTACAGAGAAATCGTAAGAAATTAAGACCGCAATGATATACCACAAACAATCATTTTAAAATGTTAAAGAGTAGAATATTGTGTGCCATGTAGGATAATTGAAAGTAAATGCAACATTGATCGGAAATGAACACCATATTCCTTGTAATAGATTGATAAACAACTGTGCAGCAGGTTATAGCTTTCAGCTTATCTGTAACTATTTGAAACTTGTTCTACGTAGTTAAGAGCCAAATTTAGATAGGATCCTCTTTCTGCTAGTAATTAGACCACTACTTAGCATTAGTTTTACCTATTAGAGTCTTAACTTTACTTACAGCTTACAGTAAAGTCATTGTAAGAAACAGGAAGAAAAAAATGCTCAATAAAGTCACAGTAAATCCAATACTGACCGAAACCCGGATTGTCCTTCGGCCCGCACTTCATTCTTGGCCACTGACCACCAGGTTCTTCACCATCCTGATACTCTTCAATTCCCACCACGCTTTCCACGTTTTCTTCTTCTTTCTTCTGCTGTATGCCCAGAGTATTAGTTCCAGCAACACCATGCCCATTACCGTTTCTATCCCCATTCCCACTCAAATCTATTTTCCTCTCTTCAAATTTCTCTCCCAAAATTGGCTCAGCCCCATCCTTTTGTAATCCATGTGTAGACCCAAGACCCGGTTCAATTTCTAGCCCTCTGTTCCTAGCCCGCCCCAGAACCGGGTCAATCTCGATCTTGGGTGATGATGACCCATTTCTCTCAAAACCATTCTCCAAATCAAGCTCACCAATGTCACTCTTCTCATTGTGCTCCCTGAAACTCGTACTAGTAGTTTCCCCAGAGAAATTAGAGACAAATCCGGTCCTTTTAGCCCAAGATTTCAACTCCCTCGGATTATGGTCTTTTCTTGGTAAAAAAGGCTCCAGCTTTGGTTGCACAGCACCCAGATTTTGACCCTTTTGTTTATCAATCCTATCAAGAGGTTCTGAGGTCGACCCACTAGCCATTCAAGCTTTTCCTCAAATGGGTACCAAATTTCCAGAAAATTAACCAAGTAGAAACCAGGAAAACAAATAGGTACCAAATTTCCAAGAAAATAACCAAGGAACTCCAAGAGAAATCAATGAAACTCTCTCTCTCTACTTCTATAATAACTAGAAAAAGAAGAGAGAGTGAGTAGAAGCAAAGGGAGATTGAGTATGGACAGTATTAGGTGTGAATGTGAAGTGAGTTTTATCATGCTGTGTCAAGTGCTAATGGAGTGAGCCGAAGACGATGAGCAAAGGTAGCATCTTTCTGTCTGTCCCGAGTTGCTATCACTTGGCGCTTTCAGGTGAAGCATTTTACTGGAATGTCCCCGTTAGTGGCCGTTGGGGGGCAGTGAGTTACTGAGTTTATGAGCAATAAGTGGAGAAAATGGTAAATCAATGCGACTCATGTCACCGTCAAGGTTTTCCTTCGATTTCAAGTTTCTGCTTCACTGAGTGGAGTCGGTAGTTAAATAGAGCAACTCAGTACTGAGCAGCACAACTTCAACCTGTGATGATTATGGGGTGGAAACACGATTAAAGAGTGTGGCAAAAGCATTGATTAAAGATGAAACTCAAAATGGAAAAGTTTGCTTTATACCAACTTTTAGACTTTTATTTGGAAATACTGATACTGAAAAGGAGGTTAACTAAAAAATCATTTAAGACTATTTTCACCTATGTTGCTTAAGTTTGCATGTTTAGTTCACTTAGTCCGATCATCACATCGGTTCTCCAGTCAACCGTTATATACCATATGCAGGTATGTCTCTTTCCCGCCAATATGTGTCGTGAGATTGACTCGTTGCTTACAATTTTTTTGTGGTCAGGAAAGCATAATCATCGCGGAGTCCACTGGTTAAACTGGCATACTCTGTGTGGATCAAAGGAGGGGGGGGGGGGGGGCTTTGGGTTAAAAGAATCTCGTCTGGTCAACCAGACCCTCATGTTTAAAGTCGCCTGACGTAATTGGGTGGAACCTAATAGTCTCATATCCCGAGTTCTCCATGGGAAATATTGCATCAGACGACCTATCCTCAGATCCCCAGCAGCAGGCAACTTCTCAAAAGGCTGGCAGGGGGTATACTTACAGGACGACATACCATTATTAAGGGGCTCAGATGGCAGGTTGGAAATGGTCAAGACATCTCAATCTTGAATGATTTCTGGGTTCCAAGTTATCCTACGTTACCGGAAGCTCTTATTCCTCAATTAAGGAATAGGTATTCTAAGGTGAGTGACCTAATATTTGATGGAAAATGGGACCTGCAAGCTCTTATCCTATTATTCCCTGTCGCCATGGTGAGTGCAATCCAAGCTATTCATGTTCCGACCTTTGAATTCCAAGATCAACAAGTTTGGGGATAGACGCATCATGGGAATCTGACAGTAGCATCCGCTTATAATATGCTATACTTGAGCAAATCAGATGAATTAAGAGCAAGGGGCCATCTTCTTGCAAACCCATTTGATGATTGTTCATCCATATGGCGGTCAGTATGGAAAATGCCCATACTGCTCAAAATGTGCTTCCTGGTTTGGCAAATTCTCTGGGATAGATTACTGTTATCTACGAATCTCTGCAGGTTTTTTTCTGTCAATCCTATTTCTGTCAATCTCTGCAGGTTGAGTATTACACAATGTAACCAATGCCCTTTATGCCAAACTCACGGTGAAGATATTACGCATTTATTCCTAAAATGTCCTAAAGTGCGTGTTGTCTGATTTGGCACGACTCTTGGGATACGCACGGATGAAATAGTGTCCTCCGGAAGAGAATGAATAATCGGTTGGATCAAAACCCCTAATGCTAAGCTCCCGAAGCTAACGGAGTTTGTTTATTTCTTTGTGACCCTGTGGTCTATTTGGGTCCATCGAAACAACCTAGTCTTTCGTCTAATACCGTTCAATCCTTGGATTATCATTCCCCAAATTATATATACCACTAACTCTATCCTTAGCCATATACAAAAACTTACGAGCTCCCTTAAACTCATACCACAACCAAATTGTACACCACATAATATCAACCTCCTGCATACCCAAACCAATAGGCCTATTCTAATACACGTCGCTCAAACCGTTTGCCCTTGTATACACCTAAATCCTATTTCTATCCTTATCATCACTTGTTTTGACCCTGTTCGGCTTTGAGTAGGAATTGGGCTAACTTGTTTTTATAACACTTATAGATGTGGTTCTATTGCTTTTTCCTCTTTGACATCTGACTCTTATACCACATTGGCGCATGGATTACTTATTGCATCTTCATGGGCTTTGGAACAAAAAAATTTGCATATACATTTCCTAACAGATTCCTCATTTCTCCTTAACCAGATGGCAGGGGATGAGGACATTTTAGATACCGTGGCACCCATTCTGTTTGACTTTTGCTGTACGGTAACTAAGTTTCATCATTGTAGTATTAACAGGGCGGATAGTAGGCTCCTGAAGGAAGCATGGAGTTTGGCTCGTTTGGCGTGTCAAGCCAACTCACCAGTCTACCAGGATTGGGTTGATCCCCGGGTCCGGATTTAGGCTCCTCCAGTGATGTTGTTTTGTATTGGTATTGGAGGGTGCCCGTTTGCTTCATGTGTTTATGTTTGATTGAATAATTTGTTAGGACCTATATTTATGATTGTTGTAATAGTTGGCATGGCCGATGGCCGAACTTTGTAGCCGTAACCGTTACTTTTCAATGCAATTCTCTTATTATCTATACTACTTATAAAAGTACGAATCTTGTAAATCTTTTTATTCTATTTTTGTCCTTCGTTAATCACTCTAATAACAATCTTATCCTTTAATAATTACTACTCCATTATTACCCTATCCTTTCATAAATACTACTCCATTATTACCCTACCCTTTCATAAATACTATTGTTAATTACTATTTGTGTAATCATTTTGGATTTTACCCTCCGTCAGTTATTTCAATAACAACTTTACCTTCCCTAATTAGTTTTTTTGTACTGTGTTTAAAAAATATTATGTTATAAATTTAATCTAAATCAATATTTACATATTGGGAAACAAAATATGTAGTTGTTAAAAATATATTTATATATATGTATGCGTGTGTGTGGGTGTATGCGTGCGCGCACTACCTCTAAAAGTATAAATTTTATAAATTATTTTTTGACGATTATGTCTTCCGTTAATTACATTCTTACCCTTCTTTTATTACTCCTTTTTAAATTTTGATGAAATTAAAATAATATTGGGTAATGAATCTATTTTATACATTGATTGAAAAATGAAAAGTGTGATGATAAAGAAAAACATAACAAAAGTTTCTTTATTATATTCTTTTAATTTAGTTAAACTAAAATAAATATTAGATATTGATCTGGTTAATGAGAATTGTAATTTTCTTTCTTCATTTTAGGTTAGTAAACAATTAACCAATTGAAAAACTGAAAAACGAAAACAACATAAAGAAACTAAAATACGTGAAAAATCAATTAAGAAACATAAAATTGTTAGAAAAGCAAAAAAAAAGGGTTAAATAAAAAAACAAGGCTCAAATATGGTGCAAATTTGAATTGAAAATATGTTTGGTTATTGCAGTTGAAGACTGAGTGTTTTGTGTTTCTTATTGATGAAACATAAATGACCTGGTCTTGAAAATTACAAATCTTAACCATTAACCAATTTAATAATTTACAAAAATAAATACGCAGATTCATTTTTTTAAGTTCTCTATTTGCTTTTATTTTCAACAGTACCATCAAACATTTCTTCAATCCAAAGCTTACAAAGAATATTTTCAAACATTGAATTGAGTACAATTGCGATCATCAAAATAACATTTCTTTTAAAAAATTCACAAAAAGTTGAGAACATAATTGAATTACATTATTTTTTATCCCAAGTAAGATAATAATATCACTTCAAATATTTCTCTCGACTATATTCTCGTGCAACGCACGTGCTCTATACTAGTTAAAAACAAAGTCCAGTTCTTTTTTCAGCAACTACTTGATCCTTCAATTAAAAAAAGAAAAAGACATTGCTTAAACCTTCCGTCTAAAGTTCCGACAGAATTTTAACAAAATTAAGCATGGTAGGTGATCATTGTTGAGGGGCGATACAGTAAAAGCACTAGGGATGGCAATGGGGCGGGTCGGATGCGGATCTTATAAGATCCGCACCTGCCCCGCTACCCCTAAAATCCCACCCCGCCCCGCTCTGCCCCGCACCGGGTTATATAATCTTAATACCATATCCGACCCTAACATACTTTAGAAGACCCATCCCCGCCCCTCCCTGCCTCAAAACCCGTCCCGCCCCGCCCCGCCCCGCCCCTTTGGCACTTGACAGAATTGCTTTTTGACCTTACATTTCAATAATTTTACACTAAAAATTTGAATCATCAAAAGAAATAAAAATAGAGAGAGATCAAATTAATGTCCAAAATCCTACATGATTAATAGATTATATTACATCACAGTTCGAATAAATGATACCACAATTCAAATAGATTACAAATTTTCGAAATAGCTTAACTTCAATATAAATTTCGCAAAACAATCACTTAGAAGTAGTGAATACAAATACAACAAATAGCACAACGATTTCCAAAGCAACTTAGTCCAGCTGGTCCTCACTTGCCTCTGCAAAACCTTAGTCTTTTACTATTGCTCAAGTGCTTTCTGTGAATACATATCCTGATCGGAGCAAAAAGATTTAGCTAATAGGCAAGAACTGCAAGCCTTGATAATTGGCAATAATAAGAGATAAATAGACTTTACTTTGGTGCTGTCAGTATATTAAACAACAAATCAAATGGCTATCGATGACCATGAACAAAGTATTGTGACTCCATCACCAAACAGTGCATTGTATCTCCATAACCTACCCCAAAATCTAGAACAGACCAAAAATACAAGTGACCCTTTGATTAGAATAACTTGCCGCAGCCACTTTGAGTTTTTACCACAACTGTTTAAAAAGCTTCTGAAGTGCAAAGGAAACCTAAAACGAGATATGCATTTAACGAGAAAAAACCGAATCACAAAATGCTTTTTCTTCTCCGTGATTAGTTGACAAAAGGGTCATAGTGTCATACAGATACATCATGTACTGAATATCAAGAGGTGGCGACTGAACAAAAGATTATCAATATGCAAGTACTTTGGGAGATCGCAAGGATAATTAGTTCTTAACCTTATCTACTTCATTTATTGAATATCCAAGACGTGACGACCAATTGCACATTACAGGTAGTCTATGCACAATTGCACATTTTAAAACTTCAAAAAATTAATGGTGCTTACCTTTGTGATTTGGTATCAAATCTTCACTGCTACCCAAGGTAATGCTAAGCTTGCTTCCAAGTTCCAGCAGGTCAGTCGCGATTCTTCCAATCTTGCTTCCAATGGCAGGAGATTCAGTCACGGCTGGTGGCCGGTGGGGAAGCTTGGCGGAGTCGCCGACAGGGAGAGAACAGTGAACGAAGAGCTGCGGCGGCTGGTGGGGAAGCTCGGCGGCGTCGCCGAGAGGGAGAGAACAAAGAAGGAGGAGCTGCGGTAGTGCGGTGGCTGCCTGGTTGGTGGGGAATCTCGACGGAGTCGCCGAGAAGGAGATAACAGATTACAGAGAAGAGGCAGCTGGGCGGCAGGGTGAGAGAAGGTGGACCTTTTAGAGTTTATGATGAAATCTTATCTATATATGTGAGGATAGACGGCTAGGATTAAATGAAATTAATGGTTAAAATAGCGGAGCGGGTCGGATACCGGGGCGGGCTAGATGAAAAACCACACCCGACCCTAACCTACTGCGGATTTTTTTTAAAAAAACCATACCCGCCCCATGATCCGATCAAAGTCAAAATGATCCGCTCCTATCGGACCGGGGCGGGGCGGGGATCCGCCGGTTGCGGGTTTTATTGCCATCCCTAGACACAATCTTATCTGTACAACATACAAGGAAAAAAAAACACAAAAGTATATTTAAACTAAATTTGGTGTAATTACACAAATGTTATTTTAGTAAAATAAAATTCACCAAATTGAAGAGAATAAGATTGTCTTTTATATATTTAATATTATTATGCTAGTATTTTGTTATATTCATATTGATATGCTCAAAATCATTTTACATTGAATAATTGTTTCTCTGTTATTAGAATATGGGTTTTTGTTGATTTAATATTAGGTGAAAGCTCAATTTAGCTAGAAGCTTATAAGATAAATCTGTGTGAACTCGATGCACATAGCTAGAAGCTTATAAGCTCAATTTAGCCTAGCCTAAGTTCAAAGTATAAGTGCCTTTTGTCAAAATAAGGTACAATTTGATAAGCAGGTGATACAACTACTCTAAAACAAACTTTGCTTTCACAAAAGTTAGAACTTAAACCGCTTTGGCAAGCCTTTATCTCGCGAAAGAGATTCAAACCGGTATTTGGTGGGCGTGGTTAGCCCACCTAAATGGGGCACGTCTCCACCACCAGCCATTCTGTTCAAAGGCCTCACTCCCCAGTTGGACGAACCACAGAAACCAGATTCCTTACAAGACAATCTAAGCTGCGCTGTTAACCTCTTAATCAACACAGTAATAATCACGGACCACACTAGTAACTTGATTACGCAAAGGATTAAAAATGCTGATATCCACACGCATAAATTGATACAGTAAACTGGAAGTATTTCGTTCAAGTCACGATCACGATCAAAATCGAGCATGGTCCTGGGTGTTTAAGTCCTCTTTTACTGTTAAATCTCTCATCATCTCCTCAGAAATTGCAGGTCCATCAACATTACGAAAATGATAGCTCGTCTCACTTTTCTCTCCACCAGGAAACAAGAGAAAGAGTTCTTATAAAGATGATGGCCGCTTTATAAGACGCTCATTCTTCTGCCATCTGCCGTCCAAATTGCCATGATCCATTACGGATAAGTTCCAAGTTAGCAATATGGAATTAGGTCAACAGGTAGTAGAGAGAGAGTGGTAGAGAAAGCACGCTGGCATATGCGAACGAGACTTATTTCTCACTCTGTTAATTCATTTTACGCATGAACCAAATCAAACCCCCCCCTCCCTTCCCTCTCAGAACTCAAATCGCATGGACTGCTACAACCATCGTCGCCGGTTTCTAAATTAAGATCCTCAACAGTGCTCGACTCCCCACCCCACCCCCTATGTACGGCAAGTGCCAGTGGTGGTAGAAAGGGACGGAGGTGATTGGTCGTCATGCCACAATTAAAACCAGGAGGAAAAAAAAAAACCACAAGGAAGAGTTTATTCTTAAAACTCCACACCTCCCAAACAGACTGACTCAGAACTTAACTAAAACCCCGAAGGACAACTTTGTTGGATAAACAGAATATAACCCACCACAGTATCTACCTCTTCAGGAACGTCACGAGGGAATTTGGATTTCGTGCACGTACTAAAACACCTAAAGTCAATATCTACCGAGCAACAATAATACTTGCTACTGAATAGATCGGCATCAGACAAAGAAGCACAAACTGAATCAACATGACATGGAATCAATGCAAAAATTTCATGGACTTAACGATTCATACAACCAAAAGTGGCAGCCGGACAGCCTGAACTCCATAAAACATTCTCCCGTTCTGATGCTCTCCCAACAATAGTCTCATTGATGGCATTTGATTGTTAGATGTCACAGATGGTTGTTACATGAACACCCGCAAAAAGTGACCAGAAGTGATGACCAAAAACTAGGTAACCTAGCAACAACAACTAATGTAGAACTTTATAATTCTTCTCTGCTTCTTCTATATAAGGCTCAAGTTTCAATTCAAATCTCTCCACAAGGATTTGTCTATTTCACGTCAAATCAATCGCTATTGATTCCCCAGATGGTTTGACTTATTCAATGGCGCCCCTGTATTTTCATAAGCATTTCCAAATACAAGTACCTTCTTGACATCGCTCAGCAAAGCGACCAGATAAAAGTTTACTACTCTCGGTTTTTTGAGACCAAGAGCTAGCTGACTTTTCAATCAAAGTAAAGCTCGTGGAATAATTTTCTTCAATCATAGCATCATTGAACTACTAACTTGTTTAAGCAGCATCAAACTGATGCATTTGAGGTCGATGTCTTTTTCTTCATTGGAGGTTCTACAAGAAGAACAAACTGCAAGCAATCAAGGCCACTGATAATAGTACTAGGTAACTGAGTACATGCTGCCATCATCAGTATCACCTCGTCAAGAGCATCTGCAGCAATGACTCACCGACTCTCTTCACCATTCTCCCTTGACATTAAGGTGCAATTTACACAGGGCCTTATCATGTATATCATGTCCTTAACTAAACATTTGAAAAAGGATATGATTTACTCAAATCTACATGCTAAAAGCGGGCATGTGAAAAAATTAGGGAAAAAGGTTAAACATTTGAAAAAGGATATGATTTACTCAAATCTACATGCTAAAAGCGGGCATGTGAAAAAATTAGGGAAAAAGGTGAAAACAACATCACACCCAGTGTGAGTGGGTCTGATAACATTCATGGGCAAGCGAGTATACTATGAATAATTATCACCTCATGAAAGCTAGTGTATTGACACTAAATGTAATTGGTTTTCACTGAATATCTCTAACCCGATTTTTTCAATCATTCCCATCATACATATAGAATAAACATGAACGTGAACAGAATGGCTTAGTCAGTAGTCTGGAAAAGCAGAAAATGTTTGTCTGAGAACCAATATAATTACTTTTTTCCACCACGAGGCATTGGGATAAAGAATCCAGTTTGGGTCCATTATCAGCTATACATAACTTTAGTGTAACATAACGCTAATAGAACTCTTTTTTAATTGTCTATTTGCCTAAAACACTCATCTAATTACCATGGATTGGTCAATCAAATTCCATAAACAGAAAGACCGTAAACTATTGAGTGCCGGTACAGGAGTACTGATATCTTCTAAAATGAAAAAGGCAGTCAACCGTAAACACCCCTAGGATCAATATAAGAATTAGCTCCATAGTTCCTTCAAATGGAACTACGGATACACAAGAAGTATGATTTGCCTCTCATCAATGAAGAATAAATTTAGCCCTTACCCTGATCGCCACAAAGTGATTTCAGCTTTGAACAGTAACAAAAAGGAACAACCAAACAACCCGTTAATAAAAGCCACTCAATTTCATGAACATCATGTTTAAACCATCACCAGAGCAGCGGGAGCGTGAGAGCAGGCAAATCTGTCACATATTTAGAGCGAGAGCTGCAAGCGAGAGAAAGCCTTGCCTACATTATAACTATTTGGTTGCCTGGTCGGCACAAGCCAATTCAAGACCAAAAGGCCAGTCATATCCACATCATCGATCACTAGGATATCAAAAAAAGCACTAGAAACCAACATCAAACGAAAGTTTCAACCAAAATCTAGCATGTGCATTTACGTGGGGCTAGGATTTGGATACCAGAGAAGTGAGACGGTCAAGTTCCTGCTGATGCTCGACAAGGCACCGATTGAGGTAGGCGTCGAGAATTTCCATGACCGAGACGAACCGCCTCAGTTCCTTGATCAGGCGGTTTATTTCGGCCTCTCGAGCCCTGGCTCGCTGGAGCCGCGCCTCGGCCTCGGCCAGCCGGATTCTGTAAAGTTGCGCCACCGCGTTCTCGAAAGCCAGGCCCAGAAGCCGGCGCCGGCTGGGTGGAGTTGGCTCGTCTTCGGATTGCGGTCTCTGCCGGCCGTAACACATGTTACGTGGGTTTGAATTTGAGAGGGGAGAAAGTGAGGGCTGGCTCAAAACCTGGCAATTTGGGTCCCCGGTCCCCCCCATATGGGCCATGTGTCGTATATTGGCCTAATTGCCGGAACCACCCTTGATATATGGCACGATTACAAAACTTAGAATAATAGTTTTAGGAAAGAAGTGTGAAATACGTTTACACCATCGCACTTTCAACAAAACGCTCCCAGCATACTTATGACCGATAATTGGGACAAAAAGAAATTTTCAGTAACGGGTATTTTGGAAGATAATAAATCAACTGTGAAAAATTCTCTAATTCCTTACCATCTAGTTATTTAATTTTTCATGGCCACCATGATCGCCACGTTAAGTGCATGTTTGTTCTCTAGTTAGAAGGTACTGTGAATGGGACGAGGGTAGGGGTCACTTTTTATGCCCCGTAATGTGTGGTGCTTAACATACATGCCTGCTTAACCAAAGACTTTTTAAACTTTTGTTTACTCCATATCTTTGAAATATTTCAACAGTTGCTTTTGCTAATTTTGTTCACTTTAGGCGTGAAGTTTACAGTTATATCATATTTCAGGGTGATATGGGCAAATTAAGCCACATGTATTTTTCACATTATTTCAGCACGTGTGTTTATTGCAATTTTCGCCACAAAGATTTAAATGCAGATATCTTTTATATATGTATATATTTAGAGCTGAGAGCATGTTTTCAACTCATCGCCTACTTGAACATTCTCTTCTTTCTCCATTTTGCCACGTAGAAAATCGCTCCTCTGAATTTTTTAATTAATTTTTTTGTAGAAACCAAGTTATACTCAAAACATTCAATCTTCCCTAGTTGCCATTTTTTAACAACACGTAGATGGTATCCAATGGAAAACGTGCAAAAATCTATCATAAAATCATTATCGTTCATCTGCCTTTTTCCTTTCTTTCCTTTTTTCCTAAATTGACTCGTTATCTCCCCGTTTCTCTAGTTTTCCTAGACTATCTAGTTTTTCTTTATCCATATTGACTATAATTATTAATACAGTACCAATACTGGTGTTATCCATCTGTACATACAACTTTTGCCCTCTATTTGTATGATGTATCGCCAGTACAGGTTATACTCTCCAGTACAAGTGATACCAGTTGATAATTACTTACCGCACATATATTGTATTTTGTATCGATTCCTTAAAAAAATATAAAAGTTACAAAAAAAAAATTTAGTTGATTGACCATTTAAAGACTAAATAGAAAAAAAATCATAGGTTCTATTATATATAGGTCAAAGCCTCTGTAGCTTTTTTCTTACAATATTCATTACAATTTAAAAATCTTTTATGGTAAGTTTTTAATTTCATCGTAGTTTTCAGTTTGTTTTTACTTTTCCTCTTAGCTTTGATTTACTCCATAACTAAAAGTTTTCATCATATTCTTTCATCTATATGATGTACTGCTTTAGACATATAAGCACAAATAGCTTATATTTAAACCCAAAGACATTATTCTTGAACAAGCGATTCTTTTTTTTTTTAAGAATTCACCTAATAAGATAGTCGAAAAGGAATGATTATTTTAGAAGAGGTAATTCAATTGAATAAGTTATTTGTTGATAATGTCATTGTATGAGAACAAATAGCTTAGTCAAAAAATGAGGAAGTTCAAATTCTATAAGGACAAATAATTTATTCTAGAGGAGCTGTGAGAGAGAAAATATGTCAGTATATTTTTAGTTCGCTAATGAATAAGTATTATATATGTATATAATTGAATTAAAATTTTGAAAGGATATCGCGATGGTACTGATACGGTACGTACTATTTCACATATAAAATCAATACGCAATTCGATATGGAATTCATTACTAAGATATGTACATGTAGAGCTGTAAATGAACCGAGCCCGTTCACGAACGGCTCGTGACGGCTCATGGTTTGTTCTCCATATAACTCGTTCGTATTTGTTCGAATAATATATGACCCGAACATGAACAAATTTTTAGAACTCGTTTATTAAACGAGCCGAACATGAAAACTCTAAAATATTCGCGAACGTGTTTGCGATCAGCTCGTCTGAATAATAAATTAATAATAATATATTTAAAAAAATACCATTTACATAAATTATAGATACTAAAGTTTAAACTAAAGACCATAAAATCAATTAGCCATTTAGCCCAAACCCCAAGCCCACTTATAAAGAGGCCATGGTATATGATGGTGGTCCCAATTTAAAAACCCTAAGAGTGTGTTTGGAACCATGGAATTGATGGGATTTCATTTCAAATCCTTAAATTTTGTTGTTTGGAACATTGAAAAAAGGAATCGGAATTGGATTTCATGGGATTTGACTGGATTTGTTTCTATAGTGTGAAATCCGATAAAAAATGGTCGGATTTCATGGGATTTCGATTTACTTGAATTAAAATTAATTATTTACCTATCTTACCCTTTTTCTGGATCTCTCCAACAATGAACCCACCACTACCATCTTCATTGCCACTACTGTCACCGCCACCACTAATGTCGCCACCACCACCGTCGTCGCCGCCACTACTACCACCACTGCCACCACCACCACACTACTACCGTCGCCACCACTACCACTGTCATTGCCGCCACAACCAATGCGAACACTACTGCCACCACCACCATAACCACCACCGCCACTGCATCCCTCACCTCTACCCCACCGCCACCGCTACCAACAGTACTGCCACTACTGCCACCACCACCACCATTGCCACCCCTACTGCCACCACCACCTCCACTGCATCCCCCACCACTACCGCCACTGCCACCGCCGCCGCCACCACCAGTACTGCCACAACTATCACCGTCGCCACCACCACCGCCACCACAACCACCACCACCACTATCACCGCCATCGCCGCTGCCACCAATAATGCCATTACCACCACCGTCGCCACCACCACAGCCACCACCACCACTATTGCCACCACCGCCACTACTGCCACCACTACTGTTGCCACTACTGCCACCACTATTGTCGCCACTACTGCCTTCACCCCCACCACCATCACTATTGCCTCCACCACCACCATCATCGCCGCCGCCACTACTGCCACCGCCACCACCACCACCACCACTATTGCCACCACCATTACTGCCACCACTGCTGCCGCCATTATTGCCTTCACCCCACCACCATCACTACTGTCGCCACCACCATCACAGTTGCCGCCAACACCACTACTGCCACCACAACCGTCGCCATCATTACTGTCGCCTCCGCCGCCACCACTACTGCTACCACCGCATCCACTACTGCCACCGGCATCACTATTGGCGTCAGTTGACGACCTGCAGTTACACCCCAATACCACGACTACCATCATTACCATCACTTGACCATCCAACCACCGTCGATGTTGCTACACCGTGCAATGCCGCCGCCGCCACCACCATGTGCTGGCACTAGCACACTTGAAACCATTTACCGTAATTTGTTTTTCATCGTAAATCAAGGATATAATTGTCTAAAAATTTATTACCTTCTTATTTCCTCTATTCTCCAAACACAAAATTGAAATTCTGTTATTTGAATTCCCTTTCGTTCCAAACAAAAAGAAGTGAATTGAATTCCAAATCCAATTCCAAATCTGAAATCCAAATCCCAAAAGAATTGGTTCCAAACGGACCCTAACTCTTCTTTCCCTTTCATCTTTTTCTCACGCCTCTCTGCCTCTCTTTTTCTCACGCCTCTCATTCACCTTGCATTTCTCTCTCATCACACACAGACATACACAAACACTCTCTCACCAGTCATCATCTCTCACCCCCACATATAAACATGCACGCATTACAAATTGACGGCGGATCAACAACAACTTCCGATCTCACGCCGGAGCCATTAAAAACATCAAATCTGGGATCAGACATCCTCGGCGTTCAAACATTCGTCAAGATTCATCTCCATTTCGAATCAATATTATCACTTTGGTGGATGGAGGGTCTCAATCCGTGAGTCGTTTCTAGTACGGTGGTCGGAACTGGTATTTCAGATCTGTACATTGCGGTTCCATCTTGAGTTCTTGAATAGATTTTGAAGCTTGAACTCTTCGCATGTTTAGACGAACGAGCCGAGTAGAGCCCGAATTCTATGGTGACGAACTCGAGCCGAGTTCAAACATCAAAATTTGTGCTCTTAAAGAACACGAGCCGAGCCCAAACATGTCTGAAAATATACGAACCGAGTTCGAACACGCCCTTATTCGGCTCGAACTCGGTTCGTATACAGCCCTATGCACATGTTCGCCAAGTCAATATATTAAATAGGATATTATATATCATCCAACAAAGAAAAAAGAATATAATAAATATGCATGTTAAGTAAAGCAATCAAAGACGATCGCCATTCATACTTTTGTACCTATTCTAGATCATTATCAATTTTTCATTCTATCCCCACAAGGAAGATTTTTCCATTTTTTTTTTATCATAGCTAACATATCAAATTCGAATAAGCAGGTTTTATCTCTAGTTTTGTAGAATCACTTTCTAAAATATCTCCATATTTTTTGCAAACTAAATTTGAATTTGTTAATTTCCCGTAATTTATGCTATAGTATTACATCTATCTAAATCTTATTTTTTTTTTCAATTTCCCAATATTCTTTAACTCCACGCAGAGACATATACGGAATCTTCATGTAACACTTTTTTTTTATTTTTGTTGTGTTCCTTTAATCACCATATATGTTGTTTTACTACAAAGACTTGCGAACACCACTCCCTCTTTTTTCCAGATGAAAATATTGCTTTAAAAGGCGTATATTTCTCTTTCTCCTCGTATTTGTCTTTTCATAAGAACTGTAGCATTAATTATGGTTTATGGAAGTTGAAGTCATGTGTGTCTTTATGTGGAACAACATTAATTTTTTTATGGGGACATCTCTTTTATCCTCTTTTTGTTTTATGTTCTTACTTCTTCTTCTTCCTAATTTCTTCGCATTATACCACCACCATTACACAATTTGCAACCAATTCGTTACCGCCGTCACCACACCACCACCACCACTACCGTGTAAGCCCAACACCACCACCATAATCACGACCATTGGAGCAAACCAACCGTCATCGTATTAAAATTGGGACCACCACCATATACCAAACACAAAACATAAAGCATCACTACTCTCGTAACCAATACAGATTCCTTTTCATCACTCAAAATCCTTCACCATTGTTGTTGTACCTACCCACCATTACCACCAATATCTCGTTTAACCTAAAGACAGGTTTAGGTATGTGTTATCGAATTCTTGTCATTAACTGCCACAAATTACACCTCTCTTCTTTTGGCAACGGAGGAAGATCTTGATAAAACTCTAATTTATGTCTTGTAGTATCGATCAACAAGTACGTGTGTGTTTGTTTCTTGCCTTCGATCCTTGTGGTGGTGGTCGCTAATGTGGGTGACGAGGTTATTGTACTTTTGTGTTTGTTTCAGAACACGTAGGATGAACCTCTCTTTTTTCGAATACCTTTAACCGCTGGAGAAGTCAACATGGCCGCCTTATTTATCTTTTTTGCTTTGGCTCCACACTAAGCCAATTCTTTGGTTCCAAGAATGAGCTTTTGACTTTATGCCTTATCTTCACTATATCGAACCGCCTCGGAAAAATTCCTTGAAGGATTTTATAGAGTTGCAATCTTATTCATTTAAACGAGGGAAAAATAAGAAAAATCGAAAAATGACTCTAAAAATGTCCAAAGGACAATTAATCTATCTAAAACAGGAAAATGGGTTCGGGGATTAAGTTATATAACGGGAAAGTGTTACACACCCGCTACACCCTTTCGGTCTCTATTTCATTTTTAAGGATTTTTTACCTTTAAAACATTTAATATGTAAAATGTACAATAACACTAACCAAGTTTATCTTTATATTTTTTGCTTGAACTCGACATTGATGGTCGAATTGCCTACGTATCCGGTCGGATCAAAACCATCATAGTTCTACTTTGATCTTACGGGAGGCGACCTACACTTTGATCTTAGACTTGAACTATGAAATGAAAAGACTACTTTTGAGTTTTGATGTAACATAAATATGATTGCGAGGAAATGGATTATTCTAGACTATCACATTATAACTAGCCTAGAAAAGCAATAAAATGTACCCTTCAATTATATTTGCCTAAAAGACTCGGGAACGTTTGAGACGGATCCTTGATACAAGTGGCTTAAGAATATGAAGATGAATATAAAGTGTTAAATTCTCCCTAGAGATAATCTACCACTTCTAAGAGAGAAACGATATAAAAGCTCTAAGGAGAAAAAGTTTGTCCTTGAAAATGAAGGCCAGTGACCATATTTATAGGGATTTAGGATACCAGAAATGGTAAAAATGACCATATCAATCTATGATTTGATGATAAGACATAATATTTGATAAAAATCGCAGATTGCCAAAAGTCAACGAACTGACAGGTTTTTCAAAAATCGGCCACTTCATCCCATGTTCTAAATATATTTTTTCCTGATATTTCGAGAAATTATCTGACCCTAATTCGGTAATTATCTTGATTTTATTAGATGGGATGTACTAGATTTGGGAATCATCTTCATATCTCATATTAGTCAATGATTAATCACATGTATCAAAGATAAATCACAAGATATTTTTCAAGTCATCTAGTCAATCACAATCTCTTGACCTTAACTTGGGTTAAATCTAACTAACTTGACTGGTTTAACTAGACTCTAACTGGATGGGACTCCGACTAGATTGGATTGGAGCCGTTATTAGACTTAGTTAAATAGATTATACTCATTGTATTATTAGGCCTAGGCCTATAGTAACAATAATAAACTTGATTAAATAGATTAGGCTCATTATATTATTAGGCCTGGGCCTATAGTAATAATAATAAACTTAATTAACAATAAAGTCAAATAAAAAAAACTACAAAAGTGGGGTGTCTACACCCGCCTCTTCTTTTATAATTAAGGCCATTCGGCCATCACACAACACACACTAATACAAATTTTCTACTCGCACTTGAAGCACTCTTTCTCTCTAGTGTTACACCAAATTTCTTTTTTTTACACTTGGCTATTCTGAGTGTTACATATTTGATATTTGTATGAGTTGTGGAAGAGGAACGTCAACAGGGTTGTTCATGAGTCTCCTTTGTAAATGCGTACAATTGAAGCTAGCAATATACACTAATCATGGGGGGTGCAGTGACGTGAAGCCTATCGTATCGAGCCACTGGTTCAAGGCAGGGGGTGGGGGGGGGGGGGGGGGCAATCAACCTTTGTAGTGAGATTGTTCCTAGTTATTGTAACGTGTCATCGTTTATTTAGTGTCATAATACTTGTTGTATTGTGAAAAAAAAAGTATAAATCCAATCTATATTTAAATCTATATTTATTTGCAAAAGGATTATATCCAACATTCTAAAAGGTAGATTAAAAATGGCATTGTAGCTTCTCGCGCAAACAAAACTTTATTCCGGATGCAAGCTGATTGAACGTTTTGATGGAACTAATGAAAAGTTATGATTTTGGATATCTTGAATGTTTATAAGATCTATATAATTTTTTTTCCTTCTAAATGGGCATGTGCCCAATTCTAAGATTGAAAATTATGCCCAATTCTAAGATTGTATACTTTGACTAGCTGAGCATTGCATTTACTTTGTTTATAAGTTTGTATAATTTGACTATTTTGGTTTTATTTACATTGCGTACGCATATTATAAAAGAAAAAAAAAAGGATGGAGAAAAACGGAAGAAAAGGAAGACCGAAGAATGTAGTAAGGGGTAAATGCACTTTGCCCCTCTCTACTTTAGGGCGGTTATAATATGACCCCCTCTTCTAAAAAAAGTTGCACTAAACATCCCTGCACTCATCAAAATTGTGCAAAAATAACGGTTTCCATCCAAGTTAACACTGTTTTTTAGCGGAAAATATTTGGAACCCAGAATCTGTAATTTTAGGACAAAACTACCATTTTGACCTAATAAAATACTAAAGACTTACAAAATATCACCCAAAAAAACCACCAATTTCATTTTACTTCATTTGCAAACCTTCATTTTAAAGACCAACATAAAAAAAATAAAAAATGAAAATTTGAATTTTCAAAAATTCAGTAGGTATAACCCGAACACATATAACCCGACCCTCGCCAGCCCATTTCCTCATAGCCATAGGCCGACCCAAACCTACCCGACCCATGCCCCGACTGACCTGACCCGACAGTGTCCTTCCAAATCCCTAATTTCCCCTTCCCCCACATAAAACCCTAATCTCTATCACCCATGCGCCGCCAACCCTGGCATCTCACGTCGGCTGCCCCACTCTCCGTCGTCGACGACACCGACCCCCTCATCTCTCTTCCTTCCTCTTCTCTCCCCCGCCCTCCGCTGCCGCAACAACCGAGCTCTCCGCCGGCAGCCCCCTCCCCCCCCATCGGCGATGCCAACCCCCGCTGCTGTAACATCCCCGCTTCGTCGGTAGCCCCCCACCCCCTCTTCCTTCCTCTTCTCTCCCCTCACCCCCCGCGGCCGCAACAGCCCTGTGCTCCGCCGGTAGTCCCCCTTCCCCCTGTCGGCGACGCTAACCCCCCTCTCTTCCTTCCTCTTCTCTCCCTTCGCCACCTGCGGCAGCAACAAGCCCGCGCCGCCGTCGCGGGTCCTTGCTCTTCTCTCCATTCTCCCTTCACCCACCACAAAGAAGGGTAGTTGTTTAAAAGAAGGGTAGTTGTGACATTTCGACAAGCTTAGTTACGGCCGTTTATTTTTGCACAGTTTTGATGAGTGCAGGGAGGTTTAATGTAACTTTTTTTAGAAGATGAGGCCATATTGCAACCGTCCTAAAGTAGAGGGGGGCAAAGTACATTTACCCCATGTAGTAAATCTACGAAATTGGATCCGCTTAAACGACACCGTTGTGCAGCATAAAAGTTTTCGGTAACATAAAATTCGCTCGGTGCGGAAGTTCAAGAAGTGAGTAGAAGAGAAAGAGCAGAAGAGTGCAGAGCAGCACACATGACATCCATGGCGGACGCTGATTCCATCTTCTCCCAGAAGAACTCCCGTCTCCCGGAAGACACCGTTTTCTTCTCCATCTACCCCGACTCCTCCCTCCAATCCCCAAACCCTAATTCCTCCACCACCGCCGCCGAACTCCAATCCCTCCACCTCCAAATCCTCCAAGCCCTCTCCCCCTACATCGCCAACTACATATGGCAACACGAGCCCTTCACCCTTTCAATCTCCACCCCCGCCTCCACCAACGACGTCCCCCACCTCCACGGCAAGCTCCGCTTCGGCGACAACATGGAGGACGAGTGGTTCGCCGTCTTCCTCCTCTTCCAAGCCTCCCGTCACTTCCCTAACATCTCAGTCCGCGTGTGGGACACCGACGGCGAGTTCCTGTTGATCGAGGCCGCTTTCCATCTCCCCCGCTGGGTCAACCCCGACACCAGCACCAACCGCGTCTTCATCCGCCGCGGCAGTCTCCACATTGTCCCCCTCACTGACTTCCCTTCCGCTCCCACGCTGCGCGAGTCGCTAAAGTACGTAATCGAGTCAGAGGGAAAGACGAAAGCAGACGATTCAGTGCAGATAGCGATACAGAATAGAATTGGGGAGTATCCCGAGCGGGCGAGCCGGAATATGCACAGGGTTAGGGTTAGGGTTCCGGTGAAGGTGGCGCAGGTGTTGAGGCACGAGCCGTGCTTGATTTCACTCGCGGTGGAGGGGTTTTATGATCGGGATGTGGATTCGATGAAGTTGATTGCCACGAGAATGGAGAGGTTTTTACCGAATGGAAGCAGTGAGGAGCTTGTTGAGGCGAATGTGGTGATGTCGAGGGCGATGTACGCGCAGCTGGTGCAGCAGACATTCCAGGCGCCAAAATGGTATCCGATGCCTGCGAGGGGCGCCGGTGGGGCAGCGTATGCGGAGGCAGAGCTGGGGATGAAGATTACTTGTGGGTTTGAGATGGTTTATCAGATGAGGCGGCGGGAGGGAGTTGAGGGGAAGGGGAGCACGTGGGAGGTGTTCAGGCAGAGCTTGGAGAGGAGTGGGTACTTTGAGGGGTTGCTTCCTGGGTCGAAGGAGTATCGGCGGTTAATGGAGAGTGCTGAGGAGTACTACAGGAATAGTGCGTTGCATTCTAGAGCCAGGTGTGTTTTCTTGTGTTTCTAGGACTTATTTGAGGTTAATTATGATGAATAATTGACTTTTAACTCTAAAAATAGAAATGAACTTACATGTTATATATGAGTGTTTGTGTAATGTGTCCTTGAGGTTTTGGGGATTCAGAATGTCTATTTGATAAATCCCTTTGGCGTGGGCCGTAACTATTGACATTGCAAAATACACCTTGAGTGTTGTTTGTAACGTGCAGTTTCTCGATATAAAGGGGTTTCATTCCTTGTTGTCGCCTCATTTTGGGGAAATAAGCTCTGCATAACTGAACTGTAAACTTAATTAGGTGATACTAACATATTTCTAGACTTTGAATTCCAGTGTATGCCATCTTAGAGGTGACGTCTGAGCAGAAAAAGTCTTGTTCAGCTTGTAATCATCGTTACATGAAAAGGGTGGGAATATACTATCACTATTCATGTATACTATCTTCTAGGAATTAGACTGGGCATAGCAGCTTCATTTGGTTCCTACTAAGTAGACCTGGCAATCGGGTAAACCGGACGGGTACGGGTAAAAACCGGACGGATACGGATAAAATCGGATCGGGTAAAAATTACCCGATTTTTTTCGGGTAACTTTTTACTGGATCCGTACCCTACCCGTACGGGTAGGGTATTACCCGCGGGTATATACCCGTTTTTTATTTTTTTTTAAATTGTAATGCTCATGCTGATTTAAGTGATTTGGTTAACTGCACAGCACTGGGCACTGGCTACTGCTTCTGCTTGCTTCTGTGCTTCATACCAACTTAGTGACTTTGTACCAACTTAGTGACTTTGCACTGGCTAACCTTCCACGCTGGGTTCTTCCGTGTCGCCGGCGAGAGCCTGAAGGTTGAAGATTGACGAGCTTGAAGCCTTGAAGAATGAAAGAGCTTGAAGAGTGAAGGCTGAAAACTAGAGGCACAGGACCTGTGTCTGAAAACTGGTCGCCGGCGGTGGAGAGACAATCTGAGTGACTGTGTCGTCACGGTTAAGCCGGCGGTAGAGAAATAAAAAGGATGACTGACTGACTGAAGGTGTCGTCACGATTCACGATCGCCGGCGGTGGAGGTAACAGGATCGTAGAGGAGCCGGCGGTGGAGTTACAGGAGCGTAGAGGAGCCGGCGGTGGAGGTGGAGGTACGACCCTTGATCGACGGTGTCACGATCTGCCGGATCTGGTCACCGGCGGTAGAGAGACAGTTGAAAGCGCCGGCGGCGTAAGAGAACCTGAGTCTCTGATGGAGGCGACTGGCGAGAGAGAGGAGAGAAATCAGCCGAAAAGGGTTTAGGTGAATTAGGGCATCGATTTTTTCTTCTATATATACCCCAAAAACGGATATCCGCGGGTACCCGAAACCCGACCCGGGCAGACCCGAAAAAAAAACGGATCGGTTCGGGTACGGTTCCAATTTGCGCGGGTATTCTATATAGCTACCCGTACCCGGGGTTTTTGAACGGGTACGGTTCGACCCGCGGGTACGGGTAGAAAATTGCCAGGTCTAGTAAATAGTAATAGTATATGTCTGTGTATGCTGTGTTGGTGTTGTTTAGTACCGCTGTTGCTATTGTTACCTATACTAAATTAATCTGCTTTAAGTGTTATTATTATGGCTGTAAACTTTTCCAGGTATGCATGGTGCTGTTATTGTATTTTAATCAGTGGTACAACTAGTACTGATATGCTACTGTCGTTCCAGTGAAATGATGAGTGCTCCAGTGAAACGTATAGATGAGATTCTTGCTCTTCCGCACTCTGCTGATGATTTTAGGGGTGGGGAGCTTCCTCCTTCAGATGATGATTCATGGCTCTACAATGGTGAGGATGAATTAAATGCTGCTCTTCTGGAGAGACAGAAGGAGTTGGAACTCTATAACTTGAAACATAAAAAGAAACAGAAGTCTAAAGAGCATCAGGATGCTTCTCCCTCATCTAGCTCGAATTTAGATGATAGCGGTCTTGGTGATATAGCAAAATCTATGCAAGCGTTTGTCCATAAGATGTCGAGCTATAAGGGAGCAGAGGTTCCGGATAGCAGGTTAGTTTACTTCATTGGCCTTCTTTTCTCCACAATCACTGTGTGAATTGTGTTCTGTTTTTCTTTTGGATGTAAAAACTGCCTACTTGAGGCCTTTTTTTTTTAATTTTGTAACCTGAGGTCGTCAGCATAGTGATAAGACCTTATGCCAAAGTTTTTTTTGTGTTTAACCAGATCATTTGGCAATGCAAAGAGTAGGCAGGTATGGAGTCGGGTCTCATGAATAGAAGAGTAGATATTATAGATTCACTGGCCTATGGATAAAGTGGATCCCCCTACAACAGTCTTGATACAAAATAGAAAGGAAGATCATGCATGTATACGTGTGGTATGGGCACGTGCGAGCAACTGCACTGAGATATCGGTTAGAGAGAGAACAGAGATTGAATAGAGTGTGGTGTCTGAATAGAAAGAGGAAGAAGTTTAGGGTTTGTGGGATTTTATTTTTAAACATTTTGTTGGCACTATACTCAATTCAAAATTAAAGTTTGATTTGAAACGTATTGCCCAAAATTTTTGTTTTTCTTCTTTTTTCGTAATATTGTGCATGTTGTGGGTGGGTGGGGTGGTGCATTGGAGGGTTGGGAGGAGGTTATTGATGCCATATTGGACCAAATCACCTTCATTGCTTGTAGCCTTTTTTTTTTTTGTAATCATCATTGTTTGTAGCCTAGTAGGCTGACTATGTGCCTATTTTCACAATTTAGCAACTTATTCTCTGTGGTAATGCATCATCTGTATGTTGCATGAACTTTTTTTTCTTGGCATTGACACACGCGCGTGTGCCTAGACTACTGGCCAAGGCACACGGCCACACGCCATGCTTGTGCACATAAGAATGAGCAGTCTAAGTTTTCTTAAGTTCCCATTTACACTCCAATTGCAAGAGCCATGTAAATTTAGCAATGGACTCATTGCTAAGAAGCCATGCGAATTTTGTGAACCAGATTTGGGTAAATTCAAACCCTAGTGGTTTTTCACTATCGTCATTAAGTCTGATTACAAAACGTTAGCAAACTTTATTACTCAAAAGGAAGAAAAATAAACATAAGCAAAAAGTAAGCAACTCAACATGCAAAAAAGAGAAAACTGAAAAAAATCAGAAATGAGAGCTAGTTTCTCAGTTGAATTTACATCACTTCAATTACATTATAAGGAACTACAAAAAAAATATTAATACTCAGTTTAGTAGTAATAAGCTTCAGAAAAACAATTATTGACGACACAGACTATCCAAAACACAATTCGTAGTATTGAAGCCAAACATGAGAATAATGATACAAGAATTGAATTCTCATCCCAAATGTGGTTCAAGAACATAAGAAAAGTTAATTTTCTTCGTAAGAATAGATCATACTTCCATTATGAAGATATAAAATAGTTGCTTAATGCTTACTAATTCCTAAAAGAGTAGCGTTTTCACGGAGTTCTTCGTCCAGGGTGAGTTACTCAAACTATTTGGTAACTGCCAAATGCAGTTTTTGTTTTCAAATTTTTTTTCCCTCCCTATCTATCCCCTAGTTTTTGCCATGTTGGAAGTAAAACTTGATGTAGTATATGTACACATGTAGGTGCATGGTCCTGCATCAAGTTTATCTTCCAACATGTCTCTTGTCACGATGCATGTGGATCAAATAGGTATTTGTTAAAGAAAAATGTTCTTGTAGATATTTGATTTTGTTCTCTTTTCTCTAATAATAATAGCTGCTGCGCTTGGATGAACTCTGTAACACCTGATCTTGTTTCTCTCAAAATATCTAAGAACATCAATCATAAGACCATCGATATGCAAAGAAGCAACAAAAAAAGAAGATAACCAAAAAGCAAATTAGTAACTCCTGCTTTTGAAATTTGTCATGTATTGTGAAGTTTTGAAAGAAGGCTTGTGGTATTGTGAATTGGGAGTGGGAAGGCAGCTTTGTTGGGCGTGTTAACTGCCTAAATATCATCTCTTCTATCTCCCAACTTTTTCTGCACTTTCTTATTATTATTTTTTCCATCTTTTGATGCCACATGTGGACCATTTTAGATGGGTACTTGTGTAACACCAAAACTGGTGTTAAACTAACTTGGCTATTCCCTTTCTAAGTAGTATAGGTAGACATATGTTTATTTTTGTGTTTGTGCACTTAAATATGTGTCTGTTTCTTGGGCAGAAATCAAAAAGCTGTGGACCTGGATGCGGACCGTTTCATGAAAGACATAGAATCAATAATGAAATATCCCAGTTCTGAAAACGTCAACAGTGATGTTGATATTGATGAAGGTTCCTCCTCGGACATGGAATTTGGTAAGTCCTAAGCTATGACTCATTGTTATTTGAAGCTATTCTGTTGCCTAAGTTCTTTCTATGGGCAAGGGAAGTATATTCTTATGATTTATCTTCCGTCCGGGAAATATCTTCCCCCCCCCGGGGGCCAACACACAAGCACACACAACCGAAGTACACATCCCCAAAAGAAGACTTTGCATTTTATCTAGCTGTTTTGGGCCTTACTTTGTTTTGGATGTATGTGTACTTGTAGTCGTACTTAGCTTTAGCATGAGCCTGGAGGGGCAATAGTGTGTGTGGGGCTGTGGATAAGTGTATTTGTGAAAGAAAAAAAACTGAGTTTTACTTGGTTAGCTGTTAGCGTAAATATTGGATGAGCTCCAGCTTGTGGTGACACAGAAGGACTACAGACTCTAGAAGGCCATTGGTTCCAAGTAGTGAAAAACAACTTTTGCCTTAGACAGTTCAATGTGTTGCCTGCCAGTATCATATGTCATCACCAGTTAAATTCAAATTCGCTAAGTATCATATATCGCTTCATTTGTTGGTATGTGCTGCTATTCTATATCTGTGATAAATGCATAGATCTGTATGCATGAAGTAATTTAGGGTGCATATAATTGGTTTGCTATCCCAAGGAGCGAATTTAGTAGATAGCAGTAAAAGTGTTAATCGTATGTACCTTCGTTGGAAAGAATAAATTTGGCCTTCTGTTAAGAATTTCCGAAAGAATTTAACTGGACAACTCTCGGAAAGTATGTGATTTGGGCTACAAGTTGTAAGGATCAATCGAGTGCGAGCCATCCGTCTTGCTTGTGAAGTTGTGCATTTAGAGCTTGTGTATAACTTAGTATTCATGAAGCCCCAATCAGCAAATTAAGTACTTCTTTCAGAGGTACAGAAAGCCATTTTTGTAAGCTTCGTGTGTACATGGGGCACATCTGATGCCTATATGTAGAGTTTTTTTGCACAAGAAAGGTACTAAATGATCGGAGTATTTGGGTATGCTGGTGTATTTGTTGCTTCAGTTTTATTTTTCTGGACTTCACGGTTTTCATAGAATCTAAACGTGCAGATGATTCTGACTATGAGAGCGATATTGCTGAGCATACTGAGAATAATGAAGAGGGTGCAGAATCTTTTATGCATAGCTATTCTGATGCTCTAAGTAAGGAGCTGAAGACTACGTCTCTTGACAAAACTTTCATCCGTGCAAATGACCAAGTGTTTAAGAATGGGGAGGTCAGTGATTTTCATTCTTCTTTCTTAGTTTATCTTGGTTCAGCGTCACCTGAATTGCGGACTCCTACTTGTTTTGACCACCCTCCCCTAAGATTTATGGAAGAAAAGAAAAAAAAGAAGAAGAAGAAGATAGATACAAAAGGGAGAAAATAGTTTTTATTTGAAAAAAGACGGGTGAGCAGCAGGCATTCTCTTTTGTTATCCTTGTACTTGCCACGTAATTGAGGGTAACTCGGATGTTGCCTCTTGATAATATTGACATCTTTTATTCTTTTTCTATTCTTGAGCTTTTTCTTTGTCTAATATTTTGTTTGCATGTCCGACTACAGGGAACATCAAATGCGTCAGGGCAAATGGACGAGGAGTTCACCCCTGTGGACGTGGATGTGAACCTTGTGAAAAGCTTTCTTGATTCGTTTTCTTCTCAAGAAGGACTTGCTGGCCCTGCTTCCAATTTGCTGGGGCTTATGGGTCTCCAGCTCCCACAAGATGCCAAGAAGGAGAAATGATATCCTTTATCCCTTAAAATTAGCTTGTTCACTTCAGTTGTAGTCACTTGTAGTTATGACGCACTCGGGTTTATGTAATTGTTGTATGAGGTATGCCCTTTGCTCTAGCCCCAGTTGCGGTTGAGCTTCTCATGTAAGCTGGACTATGTTAGAGCAGTTGGTCCAGATTGTGTTTGCTTTTCCTTTTTGAGTTGGGAAAGTAGACGCAAATAGGTAGCATTTTTTTTTTTTTTGGGGTCAAAGAGTAGCTAGCACTTATTTGGTAATGTTTTGTTGGATCAACACGCCTTTGAAGTTTAAAGCATAAGTTAAGAGACTGATTGCACGATTTCCCTACGTTCAGGGAAATGGAGAGCGTGGAGGAGAGAGATAGTATTGTAATTTGTAAGCAACCAAAAGGCTAACGGCTCAATCTCCAATAGACTCGATCAACCTCAAGGCCTGAACTTTCGAGCATATTTCATCGCACGTGGCAGCACATCAGGGTTTTAGTGGTACATCTTCTCACAGCATACTATAAGTAGCTACACTTTTGTTTTGACAAGTACTTAAGAGAATAGCATAAATAACGCAAGCAAATGTTATAGAAGTTGGACAGTCTGAGCTTGGTGGTTCATGACATGCCTTGACTAGTAGAAAGACCATCTAACTATGAGTTTCAAAAATTGAGGGGGTACATATTCGTTGTATATGAAGTAGAATAATGGAGGAAAGTATCCGATTGGAAAAAAGGTACACTTGGATTACGGATTATGCCACTTTAGTCCCTTGAACTATCCTTACATTCTTCATATGGTCCCTAAACTCCTATTTTTCTTACAATAGTCTCCTATTTTTGTTACAATAGTCTCTGTACTTTGTTTCGTCTTTAAATTAGTCCCTCCCTTTAGATTTTCAATTCGAAAAGGCCATATACCCGTCAAGGGGGCCATTTAAAAGGGCATTTAAGTCAAGCAACAAGCTTTGATCAATTTTCGTTGAGAGATGAAGCCACACAAACCAAACGAGACACCATATTAGGCTAGAGAAAAATCCTAGAACCATAATTCTTATGAAATCACAATTTGGGAGAATAGAGAAGCAAATCAACAATGTTTGCTGTTTTAATCGTTATCCACAAAACAAAGCAACATTTGAAGATCAAGCAAACACGGATTATGTCTGTATGAAGAAAAAGCTTCGATCAAGAAGGAAAAAAAATTCTAATACCATAAGTTTGAATCTATACAGAATTTAACTTTCTAGGGTTATACAATTAGGTTTAACCATGTGCCTAGTTATAGTTTATGGTCTATTTGACATCATTTGCAGTTTTGATTTTCAGTATCTAAAAAAACTAAAACCAGTTTAGTTTTTATTTTTTTTACAAAAACAGTGTGATGTTTGATTGAAGTGTTGCTGTTTTTTATTTTTTTTTGTTTCTTTTTATCTATTCTCTCTATTAGGACACCACATCCCAACATTCCTCCACCAACACATAACGTCGCTTAGCAAACCTTCACCACCTCCGACGACTTGGCCTTCACCGCCGTCGATGACAACTTGGCCTCCATAGTTAGAGGCACCATTATTGACCATTTAGTAAACTCGCGTTGGGCACAAAGACCTTCATCGCCGTCGACAACGACTTCGCCTCCGTAGTTAGAGGTACCATTATTGACCCTTTTAAACCCCATATTTGACAGTGGTAAACTGACAGTGGGCAAGGAATTTGACGACTGATCATGGTGGTGGCAGCAGGAGGAATTGATGGTCATGGAACAAGAAGAATCAACAATGGTTGCCTAGATATTTGGGCGGGTGGGTGGTGCCAGTGGTTATAACCACCGGTGGTGGTGCTCGTGTGTGGGGTAGGGGGATGGGAGAAGAGGATGGTAATAGCCGACAGTGGTGTTGTGTGTGTTGTGTGGTGGGGGTGCGGATGAGGGATGGTGGCACATGGTGGTGCTAACTACCGGTGGTGGTGCTGCGTGTTTATGTGCTGGGGGTGGGGCGGAGGATGGTGGCACATGGTGGTGCTAACAACCGGCGGTGGTGCCATGTGTTTGTGTGGTGGTGGGGGACCACCTAAAGAAATCGATTTTGTTAAAATTGGCTCAAATATATATTTTTTTTTGCTTCTAACAGAGTTTGAAGGTTGGATCTCAAAACAAAAACTAAAACTGAAAATTCAAAATTCCAAAATAGAGTTTTAAAAAATAACCCCGCTTTAAAAACTGATTTTCAAAACTGAAGGGAAAAAAATTAAAAATTGTCTATAAAACAAGTTTTTTTTTTCTCCAGTTTACAAAACTGGAAAAAAAACTGAAAAAAAAAAAATAATAATAATAACTTGGTCCCGGGCATACCCACAATGATTGGCCACCTTAGTCATTTGCTTTTGCATGTTTGCTTCTAACATACTTTAATTTGGTGTTTACTTTAAAACTAAGGATTTTTGCCTTGATACGGCGGATATAACTTTTTTTTACGGTTTATGCTTGATGTTTGGCTTTATTTTGGCTTTTTGATGACTTTTTTTTGGTACTTTGACTATGAATTTGGATTCTTTGTCTGTATCAATGCCTTTGACAGTAAATAGGGATGGCAATTTAAATCCGATCCGGCGGATATCCGCCCCGCTCCGCCCCGTTAGGAGCGGGTTTTTTTGACTTTGATCGGACTACGGGGCGGGTATGGTAATTTTTTTTCAAACCCGCAGCGGGTTAGGGGCGGGTATGGTATTCTGTCCAATCCGCCCCGCTATCCGCCCCGGTATACTAAACCTATGTAGCAATAAATCTCAGCCGTTCATCATAACATATATATATATATATATATATATATATATATATATATATATATATTCTTCATCCAAAACCCTAAAATCCCAAATTTTCTCTCTCTGCCGACTTGCCCATGGCTGGCTCCCTTCTAATCTTCTCTCCGTCTCCACCTTCAGCAGATCTAGTCTTCTCTTCTCAAGTTCAGCAGATCTAGTCTTCTCTTTGTCTCTTCTCAAGATCCGTCTCCCTTCTAATCTTCTTTTCTCAAGTTCCGCGGCAACAAGAACAACAACGAATCGCCGGAGATCTAGTCGGAATGGTCGCAGATCTGCCGTCGTGACGAGATTACAGGCGCCACCTAAAACTTCAACTGCCGGCGGCGACGGTAGCAGCTATGGGTCCGTGTTCATGGCCCTATAAATTCCTCGACAACGGCTGGACAATCACGCTAAAGCACTGAAGCCTCTCCTCTCGCAAGGGCGCTGCCTAGTTCGCTTCGACATCGAGCTCCTCTCTCGCCTCGAGCACCGCAACAACGTCTCTTTCACTGGTGTCGAGATGATCCTCATGTGCGAGTACAGGGACGTGCGGGGCGGATCGGGGCGGGACGGGTTTTCTCAACAAATGTAGGATCGGGGATGGTATTTTAGATTTATGGCCCGGCAGCGGGGCGGGGCGGGGCGGGGCGGGGCGGGGCGGGGCGAGATTTCATGAGCACCGGGGCGGGTTCGGATTTTGTAAGATCCGCATCCGACCCGCCCCATTGCCATCCCTAACAGTAAAGCATGCCTCTGACGGATGCCTTTTATATGATTTTTGTATTTAAATGGTCCCCCCTAAACATGTGTATTTGGATTCTATAAATAAATTCATAAACACGTCTTTAGTGTTAGATAATGTTAGATATGCTAAGTTAAAGTTTTCGATAAGAAGTCATTAGTTGTCTTTTGAAATAATATTGTTAGGTTGAGATATTGATAGATAGATTTGAATTATCTTCTTCACCAGTACATAGGTGCTTGTACTCGACCAACATTGGATGAATGAAATCCTATTTTATATTTCAATAATAAATACTAAATGCATAAAGAAAACAAATGAAATAAATTATAATCCTACTTTTGTGCAACTCCTAGGTCAGACCTGTTCACCATTGAGTTTCACCATGGTGGCATAACGAAACCGTTTTCTGTTTATGCTTATACAGGGGTACACTGTGGATCATATTGGGTCTATGATCCTGACTTCTCGTGCTTGTGGGAACATGATAAGATCGTAATGCATCTAGGTCATGGACGCCCATTTGGCTACTACTTTAGACTACCTAATGAGCCCTTAGAAACAGGTTTAATCTATATGGCAATTAATGACCTCGTAGTTTACATGCTTTCTTGTTTATCCCCTGATAACGTGATTGAAGTGTATGTTAAGCACATCTTATTCACTTTGATTAGAAAGTCAGGTGGGTTCTTCTAGTGGGGAAGCTTCAAGAAACAGGGGAGCTAGGTGGAGTTCGAGACAATGGAAGTTGATCGATATCACTGGGATGGAGTTTGGTGCTGATGAGTAAGGTGACGATAACTTGAATGTATTGGAGGATGAGGGTGTTGATAATAATGGTGTCCCTGCAGCTGAGGTTAGTAATGTAGCTGCAGAGGTTAGAGTGAGTGAAGCTAAGGTTAATGGAGACAGTGACAATGAGGATGGGGTTGTCGAAAGGAAAGATAGGCTTACACGAGAGTAACTACCCTGTCAGTGAGGCTGAAGATTTTTAACCAAACCAAGTAGGTACCGAGTCAAGTCCTTTTGCTTTTAATCCAAACCAACATAGTTGTGTTACAACCCAAAACACTGTTGAGTCCTCTCACAACTTGAATGGCAGTATTGAGCCCAACCCAAAAAGCGGTTGAACCCTTTCAAATTCCTCCAACAGTACTGCCCAGCCCAGAACACTGGTGAGGCCTCTCAAAATTCTCCTATTTTGTTGAACTCTGAGTATGTTTTGTTCAATCAGATAGACCGATGAGAGAAATTTAGGGAGCTTTGTGATGCCAAGAAAGTGGGTTTGCAATCGACGTGAAGGTGTCGCAATTAATACAGTTCGAGTCAGATGCTAAGTATGCTGATGTGAGACACAATAAGGATGAAGTAAGGACATAGACCGAAGGCTTCCCAGACAAAGCCAAATGATGATAGTGCTGCGAGGGCAATGACGCAGGGTGAATACACGACGACAGTCACAGTCCGATGATTAGGTCTAGAGTCAAGGCTCTGTATGTTTCTCTCTATAGAATTCTAGAGTGAGAAGTGAAGGTGAGAGTGAGTTCTGTTCTTCTGTCCCGAAAATGAATTCTCAAGTCCCTATTTATTGGGGTTGATATGATGATGCCATCAAGCGACACATGGCATTCCTCGGGAGTGGCACGTCATCGAGGGGCCCACCTGTGTCGATGCTCTGCAGACTGTCGGATCGCAAATTCACCCGGCCTGCCCAGCACAGTGTCGCTTTGTCTGTCTAGAAACACTGGTTTTGCACGGCGCCTATGTGGCTAGAGAACCCCCATGATCTAGCCACCAGTCCAAAGCCCTTGCAGAGTCCCACAGAGCGTCAAGAGACGCCGGGGACCTGGCAGAAGTGGGGAAGACCCGATGCCCAACTGCCAGAAGGACTAGGCGCGATGTCCTCCAGAGACCTGCTCCCGTCTTGGAATGACTCCGAGGGTCATAGTCCCTAAGGGTGCCGATGAAAGCCCCTATTGCCTGAGCAAGTAGGCTAGTCACGCGGACACCCTGCTAGAGATAGTGTCCCAGAGGAGTCGCCTATCCCGATGCCTAACTGCCAGGTGGACTAGGCGCGATGCCCTCCGAAGACCTGCTCCGTCTTGAAGTGTCCTGGGGGTCATAGTCCCTAAGGGTACCGATGAAAGCCCTCAGTGCCTGAGCAAGTAGACTAGTCACGTAGATACCTGGCGGAGATAGTGTCCCAGAAGAGTCACCTACCTGACGGGTCGATGTAGCATCCCGAAAGAGGCGTCTACCTGGCGGAAGGGGAGTCTTCGTGCCGAAGCACTTAAAGCTCCTTGACAGAGATAGTGTCCTGGAGGAGTCGCCTATCCTCGCAGGATGAGTCCTTGTACCGGAGCACAAGGAGCTCGTCAAGGTAGTATCCCAGAGGAGTCGCCTACCCGACCGGCAGAGGTAGCATCCTGGAGGAGCCGTTTACCTGGCGGAAGGGGAGTCTTCATGCCAAAGCACTTAGAGCTCCCTGGCAGAGATAGTGTCCCAGAGGAATTGCCTATCCCCGCAAGATGAGTCCTTGTGCCGGAGCATTAAGAGCTCGCCAAGGTAATATCCTGGAGGAGTCGCCTACCCGACATGCCGAGGTAGCATTAGAGATGAGCCTTTTACCTGGCGAAAAGGAAGTGTTCATGCCGGAGCACTTGGAGCTCCTTGGCTGAGACAGTGTCTGGAGGAGTCGCCTATCCCCGTAGGATGCTGCACACTCTGAGGAGTGGATCGAAGCATGTTCCACGACCAAGGCAAGGTGCGCATGGTGTGGTGAAAGGATGGACCAAAGCAGGGGCGCGGTAGCGTGACAGGATGCCAGGAGGCGTGATTGTATAAGCAGCGTGACTAATGGGCGCGGCGGAGTGTGCGGTGCCGGGGGCACGTGATATGGAAATAGCGCACGGGTATGGCAACAAGTGTTGCGGAGTAAGTCGTTGTGCCGGGGTGCGTGACATAGGGACTGCGCATGGGCACAGCGACGGGTTTCGCGGAGTTGGACATCGTGCCGAGGGCACGTGAAGCGGAGATGGCGATCGAGCGCGGGCGACAAACATTGCAGAGTCGGCGCGCGGGCATAGAGGCATGCATCTCTGAGACGGCACAGCGCAGGCGGCAGGCATCGCGGAGTCGGTGCCTAGACGCGACGGTCCAAATGTGCGCAACCGGCCAAAGCAGTCCGCCGATCAGGGCAGCTGGCTAACCTAGGCCGGCCGAACAGTGCAAGCCAGCTTGCTCAGGAAATAAGCATGGTCCCAGCTGGATGGATTCTCGGGGACACACTCTCCTTCAGAGTCCTGCTACTGTCAAAATAACCTCTTGGTAGACTGGGCAGGATACAAACTTCTCCCAGTAACTAGCAGAAAATCCAGAAAATACTACGGACAGTTTACCTGAAGATGAAACCATCTTGGTTGACTTATGGTTGCCGGCCAGAAGATTGAGCTACAACAGATACTGACACATGTTCCTTGGCAGCCATAACCATGCAGATATTTTGCTCTAACTACGTGTAAAGATGAGTTCAGTGCACTTCAATATATACTTCCGGCGATCTCCTACTACTCCTCCTTTGACTTTGGTTGGAGAACAGAGATGTTTACGCGTAGCAAAATCTAGCGTCTACGCTGATTTATTAAGGAATTTGCTCACATAGTTGCGCCATCAAGAAACAGATTGAAGAGAGTTTTGCTCTAAACCCAACTACGAATGTAACTGGACTAGTGTCCCATAATTCTGGTTAGACTCAATAATTAAGTTACAATTGCCCCTAAATCTACAAATTAAAAGCAATAAATATATATGTGATGAGAAAACAATATATATATATATATATATATATATATATATGTGTGTGAGAAAGCATAAGCTTTCAAGGATTCTTTAGAGGGAAAATAATCCTATACTGTACAACATTTATGTTGTAATAGTTTTAGTGACAAAAGATTGTCCGTAAAAGTATTTTGTCGCTGTTGTTAAAAATTATAATGACAACATTTTTGTCGCTAAAATACATTTAATGACATTTTTCTGTGACAACATAGAATCCTAATCTCTTTGTAGAAGGTTACATCATTGTTAGTTATCTAGCTATGTTAGTTAAGTTTTATAAGCCCTGTGGTCAATTGATTATAGACCGAGTATTTCTTTTTGATAGTTCATCTTTGATTAACTTTACAAAACTAATATGGGCTAAATTAGTAGCCCTATATGATTTCAAAATAATTTTTAGAAATTTTAAAATTCTACTTAACGAACATACAAACCCAAAATTCATGGTGAATCAAGGATCTAGTAAAAACTAGATCTGACTATTGTATCTCTAAACACACTCTTTTATATGAAAACAAAAAATCATACTCCGTATATAGTCAAATTATAAAAATAACATATGAGGTTTAGAGAGGAAAAAAAAAGGATGCTGCAATGAATTTGAACTTCAAGTAAAATAAAGATGTTATTGCCTTTTAACATAAATCTTACATTAGTATCCATAGAATAGGTATTTTCTATAATCCTTATGATAGATGAAATATAGGCAACTTTTTGTTCATCTTTTGAATGGGACCTCCTTGAGGCCAATCAAATCCCTTATTTTTATATTAATTATATTTACAAGAATAATTATAGTTAATTAGCAAGTCTTATATACTTTAAAAACCAATTGTGAGCATTATGATATTATTTACCAAAAAAAAAAAAAAAGCATTATGATATTTCAAGATAAGAGAGAGAATAATGGATGGAGAGAGAGATATTAAAAAACCGAAGGGCAAAGATAGAAAGACAATACAAAATACTTTCAAATTTAGAAAGAAAGCAGTAATTTATGAACGATGATTGTGAGACAGAAAGAGTCAATTTTCACTCAGCGAGATGCATAGTCCTACCAGGTCACTTTTGTAAGATGGACTTTTCACGGAAGCCCATGACTTATCTTTCAGTTTTCCAATAGATTAATGGTGTGTTTGATAACACAATTAAGCACTTAAAACTAAAAAATTTCAATGACTTAAAATTAAGTGCATTTGATAACCAACTTTTTCTACCACTTAAAGTAATAAGTGGCAAGTCAATTAAAGGCTAATATTTTAAGTCACTCATAACTGACTTATCACTTATCACTGAAAACGCAAAATGGTAGGCATTAAAATATTTAACCCATAAGTGACTAATTTGCCCTCAATAGCTCCTTATTTGCCTCCTCTTCTTCTCGATTGTTTCACTGTCCCTTCTTCTTCTTCCTCCAGATTGAGCCGAAGCAGCAATCTTTTCTCACGTACTCTCCAACCACAATTGCAGCTACGTGATTTCTTTGTTTTCTCATGGTGCTTATTATATGGGTGTTGCTTAATTTGTGGCTGGAATTAGAATTTTCTTAATGCTTATCACTTAATTTTAAGTGAGATGATTAAAATGTAACATAATTTTACATAAAAAATAATTATCATCATAATGATGCCTCAATTAATTTAGTGGCAACAACGCCTCTACCACACTACAATCACTACCACAACCATGATTCTCTTTTGCTACCACCACCACGATTCCCAAGATCTAGCCGCTACCACCACCACAAGGAAACACGACCTCCACCACACCATTACCACCGTCATCAAGTTTATGTCTGCCAAAATCATCTAAATATCCACCACACTACACTATCGTAATTGTCATGTCGCTGCATATCGCTAACACCACAATTACCACTTCACGCACCACTACCACCACCATTGACACTTTTTCGCCACTGCTGCCGCCACCACCAACACGATTTTGGCCAGAAAAAAAGTTATAAAGTACATTAATAAATGCATAATTTTGGTAAAACGGATAAATTTGTGAATGGAACAATTTTCAGACATTTGCTTTTGGTTTACCAAACATGTTAATTTATTTTTCAGTAAAAATTCAGTTGCTTAAAGTTTTCAATTTTATAGATTCAGCGCTTAATGTTTTCAGCACTTAAATTTCAGTTTTATCAAACAACCCCTAAGGCTTAAAAATCCAATTCTGTGGGACCGGATTGTATGAATATTCCTTCAATCTCGTATATAGTGATAATTAATAGTCGCTAAATATTTTTAATAATTTTTCTGCCAACACTTTCAGCGACAATTCTTAGCAAAGTGTTTTTAGCGTCATTAAATAAAAGCTACTGGAGACATTTAGTAACCATTGATTGTCGCTATATAGGGGGTAGGAAGAAGATTCCTTCAACTAGGGTAGGAGCCAAATTTTTTTCTTTGTACGTGGCTGATATCATTCAAACTATTGACTTTTATTCAAAATGTTGTGATATGTCTAATATTTTCTCATCGTGTAATAGTATTCACATTCTTTTTCTTAGTTTTGAGAAATGAGTCCATATCTTGAAAGTGACTTTTATTTGGAATGTTATGATATGCCTAATATCTTCTCATAGCATAACAGTATCCAGATTCTTATAGTTTTGAGGTTTGAGTCCACGTCTCTAATTAAAATCTTTTACTTTACCTTAGTGATTTTTACTTTTGGTGAGCTGGCTCGACCAAGCAGAAGTGCAAGTTATGTCAGGTATTAGTGGGTTAAACCAATCCAACCCAGAAAATATTAGTTTTTGACCAAACTGACCTCCCTAATGACAAAACTGGGTTAGAATGGTTGGTTAAATATTAATCATGGTTTTATTGAGTTATTCTTATCTAAAGCTGGTAGTTTGTTAGTAAATATTGTAAGTAAGAACCACCACCAACCACCACCACCTACTATCGGACACTTGTCGTCGAACGGCCAATCGTGACCACCCGCCACCGACCACGATTGTTGCCTACAACCGACCCCTAGCCACCCTCGCCTCTGCAGGCAGTCACCAACAACTTACCGCTGCCACCTCCAGCAATCACCGCCGGTCATCACTATCATCAACCGTTTACCACCGTTTTATCTTTCATTTAAAATATAAAAATAAGATAACTTTATTTTTATTAACATATTTAAACCCAACTGACCCATCAACTAGGACCCACCCAAGTTGCACACAAGCGACTTGATACAGAAAAAATTGAAAATATGAGGAATCTCCACGAGAAAGGCAAATTAATTCCAAACGTGAACCTTAGGAAATGAATAAGGGTTCAGTTTTGGGCCCCCCCCCCCCCCCAATCACCTGTACCGACCGGTACAAGTGATACCTGTTGAGAATTACGTACCGCCGAGATATTATGTTTTCTACCGATTCCTTAAAAAATATAAAAGTTACAAAATTTGTAAATTGACCATATAAAGACTAAATAGAAAAAAAAACTCTAAGTTCTTTTATATCAATTAAAGGCTCTGTAGCCTCTTGTTCATACAATTCACTTAGCTTTAGATTTACTTCATACCTGAAAACTTTGATCATATTCTTTCATCTATATGATGTACTGTTTTACATACATGTGCGTGAGCATAAACACCCGCACACACATAAAAATAACTTATTCTTGAATCCAAATACGTTATTATTGAACAAACAATTTATTTTAGAGAAGGTATGAGTAAAAAAATATATGTATATCTTGTTAATTCGCCAATGAGTAAATATTATAAATGTATATTATTGATGACAAATTTGAGATGGTACCGAGACGGGATTGGTACCGATACATACTATTTCATGAAAAAAAAAAGGATACGCACTTTGGTACGGTATTCATAACTATGGTTGGACACCTGCTGTCACATCGGCATCCGCTACCACCAGAGACCGACGACGATTATCGCTCGTCGCTGGCCTATAGCCACCGCCGCCACCCCATGCAGTCACCGATAACTTGTCGCTGCCACCTTCTACTGTGAGGCACCACCTCCGGCAGTCACCCTGGCCACCATTGCTATCAACCATGCACCACAACGTTATGTTTTGTGTAAAATAGAAAGAAAAAAAAAATTATTCACCAACATATGTAAACCCAACTTACCCATCAACCAGGACCCATCCAAGTTGCACGTGAAGCGACGCAAAAGTTTGAAAATCTGAGGTATCTCCACAAAAAAGGCAACCTAATTCCAAACGTACCTTCGAAAATGAATAAGAAATCAGATTAACTGCCCCCCGTTCACACTTTCTGCTTGTCTCGTTTCTGCTTTCTTTTTGACTAACATCCATGACCGACCAACCAACTCTAGAGAGAGAAACGGTCTCTTCTTAGAGAGACAGAGAAAGAGAGAGCCAGAGATGAAGACAGAGTCAACCCATATTTGAGAATACCCTCCGTTTCAATCTTTCTGTATATCAACCTCGTTAGTCTTACCGGCTCCGTTGCGTTTTCTTGTTCTCTCGCCGGGAAGCCCAGCCCACACAGCAACTGAGAAATGGTGTCCTCTGACGCGGTTGATCTCTTGAAGACTGAGCTTCCGCTGGAGCAGGACTCTCTGCTCTTGTCCGGCGACGCCACGACGGGTCTCGTCCTCGTCGACGTTGTCAACGGCTTTTGCACCGTCGGTGCTGGCAACTTGGTAATAGCCCCCCCTCCCCTCCCTCTCATCCTCTTCTGTGCTCGCTTCGTTTTACTCCTTCCGTTTCGTTGAATTATCTTCTTCTGGGCGTTCGAGCTCTGTGTTTTACTGCTACCAAATTTAATGTTAAAAATTCGCAAAACTAAAAAGGAGGAATTTTATGTCCTGTTTTGTTACTATGTTTTTGGAAGAAATTTCCACAGTAGTTACATTTTGTGAGCAGTAATTGTATTGCTGCATTTCATTGGTCACAATTTGTAGAAGAAAGGAGATGAATTTCTTGCTTTCAGACATGGCAAAAGCACAAAACATTCACTCGGCTTAGGCTATATACAACTATGTCTTTGGCTGCTGGTAGTTTTAGTATCCTTGTGGTTTTATCCTGGAAAGTGAAGTTATAAACAAATGCTGCTAGATTCAATATTTTATTGCAGGCACAAATATTCCTTTTATCTTTTCTTCTTGTCTTCTTTCTTTTAAGTTTTGTCACTGCATCCCGTGTCTATTGACATTTAGCAAACTCTAAGGATAAATTTTGCTACATGTAAACAATCAGCTGAACTTAATTACCAATCGCAGACTAAATAAGTATCGTTGGATAAACATGGTGAGTAAAATCATTGTTGTTATATTTGTGCTAAATCTATCCTAGGATTTGCAAAAAGTCAAAGAAGAAAAACTTAAGGAAGTGGAGCTCTACTATTATGAAGTCAGGAAGGGGGGGTGTTGTTGACAAAGATTCCTCTGGCCTTTCCCAAATTTCTGTAAAGTTTATTGAATTTTTCTTGGTTTGAACATGATCAGTTGGTTGAAAAACTGTTCTTCTATTCAGCACTGATTCCGCATGCTATTAAGTGGAAATAGGGGCATTCACTTCTGTATGTCTGTTGAATAATGACAATTGCAGGCTCCAAGGTATCCAGATCAGCAAATTTCTGGAATGGTAAATGAGTCAGTGAGGTTTGCCAGAGTATTCAGTGAAAAGAAATGGCCCATGTTAGCTTTCCTGGATTCTCATCACCCTGATATTCCTGAGCACCCATATCCTCCTCATTGTATAGCTGGGACAGATGAGTCGAGATTGGTTCCTGGTACATTAGATCATATGCGTTTTACTTGAAGTAGGGGCTACATGTAATTGCTGTTCTCTGATGTTGCTTCCTTCCTCGATATGTGCAGCTTTGCAATGGTTGGAAAATGAACCAAATGTAACTCTTAGGTGCAAGGATTGCATCGACGGCTTTCTTGGTTCAGTCGAGAAAGACGGTTCCAATGTCTTTGTAGATTGGGTGAAAAATAACCAGATCAAAGTTGTAAGTATTTCCTAAGCTACACCACAAAAGTGTTCCACTTACAATTTTGTACTGTTTTTTTTTGGCTTAAAAGAATGGACCATTATCATGTATATGATAAGGGATAAAAATCTTTCATATCTATGTCTGATATACATTCTTGCTTTTCTTCAAGATATTGGTTCTAGGGATATGCACAGATATATGTGTGCTAGATTTTGTATGTTCTGCACTGTCTGCGAGAAATCGTGGGTTTCTCACTCCGTTGGAGGATGTGGTTGTGTATTCTGGTGGATGTGCTACTTTTGATCTTCCGGTTCATGTTGCCAGCAGCATTAAAGGTGCTCTAGCCCATCCACAGGTATACTAATCTCACTTCATATGTTTGGTTGGCTCTCGCTAAGTTTGCTTGTAGTTAGGGGTTTGTGTTAGTAGAAGTTCACTTTAATGGTATAAAGGACCAACTGTCATCGTATTTGAAAAAACTGGAATGTGTTAATACGACCATCATAGAATTATTCTTTCTGGATGCCTGTCTTCTTGCTATAACCTTCAGAAAGTTACCAACCAGTAACCACATTCTCACTGTTATTTTTGTGATTATCACTTAGGCTTAAGTTGGAATGCGTCCCTCTCCTTTTCTAAGTTTCCTCGAATGGCTTTGTTACGTCAAAGCACAGCACATTATGGAAATAAAACTGGGAATACCCCAGACAGCACAATGCAGCCATTGAGCTGCTGCAAAAGAACAAAAGGAAAAGCACAGAATAAATGTTACATAAGAATCCAATGAGGTGAGTTCTTCAGTTAACCTTCTCCACTCAAAGATCCTCAACTGGATCGAACACACAACCTTCTCAAGATTGCTAGGCGCTAGCAGTTCTGAACACCCTTGTGCTTTCTCTCAAGCGACAAACATTAATCATCTAGAGTTAGAGCCAATTTCTTTACTTTTGGCCAAAAAAGTTTGCCATATAATTGTTGGATTGCCACACCTTGATTCCGTCTCGCGATCCTGTGCAAAAGAATGTCCAGATGGCACCAGTAAATGGGCACCAAGAAAAATGCAATAAATTCCTGCTAGATTAGCAAATTGAATTTTTTCAAAACTTCTTTCTGTCACGAACGTCCCTTGGAAAACCAAGTCATGAACACTTTTGATTACTACCAAAGGACCAGATCAATTTTCTCTTAATACATTCGATGAGTACTGTTATTGTGGTGAGCAGCCAGGCAACTAAATTAGAAACAGTAGGCTGAGAAACAGAAATTGCAGGCTTTTCTGTAATAACACCTCCATCATAAGAAAATGCCTACTACATCCAGGGATCATAGAAGCAACCTTTTGGGGCCCCAAAGAATGCCAGAGTCCCAAACAAAGCAACGTTCGCTCCCAACTCCCATTTATGCACTGTATTTGATCATCTATGGTTGGGACAAAGAAACCTTGTTGAGTTCTGGAATGGGAACAGACTTGCACCCCAATAGTTTATCAGTAATCTAACTTCTAGATTAAGTTTATGACGCGCTACAGTTGATAGGGTGGAGAAATGCACACTGTACCATTTAAGATTTAACTTGCTTTCTTTTCTTTTTTAATGAATGTTGCATTACGCAAGGATGTGAACTTGAGGTAATGTCTTAAATCCCAGATGCAATGTATCGATTCACACCACACACAGGCTCACGCATATGTAAAGTTAAAAAAGTCCTGTAAACTTTCTGCTTTTGGTGGCAGGAACTGATGCATCACATAGGTCTTTACATGGCTAAGGGTAGGGGAGCCAAAGTGGTGTCAAAAGTATCATTCGGTATGGTGAAGGAGGCATGATCTTGACCCTGCCTGTTTACTATGGATACCAAGCTTTTGCATATATAGAAGACATCCCTACAGTTTTTTGTACATATTCGACTATTTGTTTCAACAATTTCTAGGGGTAAATGTACCAGTTCTGCTATTATCTTTATGCTGGCTTGCTTAACTATGAATCTAGAATTATGTACAAACTAAAATCGACTTATGAGTTTAATAACTGCGGAATGCAGTTCTGTGTGTGGTTTAAATCTTCAGTGTTATTATGCTCTTATTATTGACTAGTGTAAAAATTCAAGTCTCTCTGCATAGATTGGGAAGCCTGTAGTGGTGGGAGCCTAGTGCACTGGGCTAGACCTTTCCTTTGACAAGAGAATATTGCCCTCGATTCCTAGACTACAAATGAAGAAAATCTGTAAAGAGTTACCATAATTTTTTGGAAACACAGCAAAGCAAGATGAGAAGAATTATCATGGCTCAATAGCATCATACTTGGGAGTTTGAATATGTTGTTCCTCATTACAGAACCTCTAGGTCTTCTCAGAAGGGAATCCTTGCTTCTGCGTCCTCTTCAAGCATAGCTTTTCAGGTATCTGCAAGTCTTCAGAGAGTCTTTGCTGTACACGGTAAAGCTGCGTAATTGGCATAGCATGAGGGATAGCCTTATTTGTCAATAGATGAGCAGCTAATAGGGATGGAGTGAATCCTATGCTGAAGTAATACAGCATAGGATTCAATTAAGGATCATGAGTTTCATGGATTACAAGCCATTTATTTAGGAATGTTACATTACAGCCACTTGAATTGATCCACCCTGACTTGCAGTTAGACTCGCATAAGATCCTTCTGTTGTTTTCCCCATCATTTCACGTGGTCGTTAAATAAGGCTGTTGTTCGTGCACAACTCATGTCTAACTGTGATGATATAAGAAGATAGGCTATGCATAAATTCAGCCTAGCAGATGTGAAGTTTGTCATAAAAAAGTTCTGTTGTTTTAATGTCTATCAACTTGAGTATGTACAAGTCGGAAGATACAGTTACGCAAGTCAGAAACTGTGGATAATAAATGGAGAAAAGAATGATAAAAGTAATAATAATAATGATAATTTGCTATCTATGCCGGAATGATCTCTGACAAACAAACCCTCCCCCTCCCCAACAAATAAAACACCCTAGGAAGTAGAAAGAGAAAAACCTCCCTGAAGAAAATAGAAAAAACCAGAAGCTTATGAAAAAATTAAGGTGCTAGGCTGGCCTTCTGATCAGGGTATTTTTTGTTATGGTGCATACAGGCGAAAATTGATTGCCTCTGCTTCCTTTGTTTGACCCCAAAGATGAATGATCGTAAAGGAATTCTCGACCGACTAGTTGAGTGCTGCAACTGATTATGATTCTTTGATCCAGAAAGTCCAAACTCCTCATCCAACTTTGGTAGAGTTTTCTCTATTTCAAGCTGGAGTGCAGATACATGATCTAACCCTGCTTGCAATTCCTCCCTAACCTTGTTGTTCTCTTGCTTCATGTTTAAAACCTCACCTTGGAACTTTGCTGCTTGATGACTACTGAACTTGATGATATCTTCTTCCACGCCCTCCTTTAATGCTACTGTTATTTCTTCCTGAATATTGCACAAAGATGAGAATCTGCGCTGCAGTTCATCTTTGAGCAATGCACTTCCGTCTAGCCACACTGCTAGTTCAGTCCGTATCTCGCTAAGGTGCGTGTACAAGGCCCGGGCATCTGATCTGGTGTCTGTTGTAGTAAACAGTGACGTGTTTGACTTTCCCTCTTGTTTCTTTACTTCCTTTGTCTTAAGTTGTGAAACTTCAGCTTGCAAGTCTTGGACCTCAGTTCTGAATTTCTGTACCTGATGGAAAGCTGTGCTAAATCTCAACCAGAAATCCAAGTTCTCGTCTAATATCGCATCAATGTCCATTCGGAGCTTTTCTTCAACTACTGATATGGTCTGCGACTGATCCATCAAAATCAGTCCTGGTGGTGCATTTAGATCTTCATATCCATCAGTGTTCCTTGCTCCAGGTTGGATATTGTGATCATCTAAGAGATCACTGCTTGGCCATTGATCTCCCTTACAATCCTTACTGTCACCTGCACCTGCTTGCACAAGTCTCTGACGTAAAGATTGAATCTCTTGGTCCCTCTTGGCAATAGCGCTCTTTAGTTCTCTGAAATGCACCGTGGTTTCAAAGAGCCTGTCCCGATTTCTCTTCTCTACTTCACTCAGATTCTTCTTCACTTCCTTATAGTTCCTTAAGATTGTGGTGTATTCTGCCAATAGAATCTTTTCTTTATCCTCCAGCCCACTCAACAGCATCTGCTGCCAGTTCAGCTCCTCGTCTTTTCCCTCCTCCTCTGCTTCACGCGGTTCAGTGTTGCCAATACTCTCAGCTTTTTGGGACAAATCTTGCACGTCAAGTTTGTCCTCTGTTTTTGGATCCATACTTTTCTCGGACTTGTTATCAGCTTCTTTAATTTCCTCTGCTTGATTGTTACCCAATGATGCACTGAGTGCTTGTACGTTTTCATCCTTCCCATGTTCCTCTTTTGAAGTTTTGGAGTTTTTGGCACCAGATGGTTTCTCTGATTCTTCTTGTGATTCTACTTCAACAACGGACCTCTCTGTAGCCTCAGGCTCATCATCTGTCTTCACATTGTGCAGCTTCTCAGACAGGTGATCAAGACTGCAATGAGCTTCAGTAAAATGTGTTTGAAGGTTGGTATTCTGGTTTTTCACATCCTGGTTTAGATCCTGAACTCCGTGCAATTTCTCCTCCACTTCTCTCAGGCTGTTGCTCAGGTTCTGCGAGTCATGAATGAGGGTTGCCTTATCATCTTCGAAGCTACGAATCTGTGAGTGAAGATCATTAGTTTCTGACCGTAATCTGTCTATAAGAACTGTCTGAGATGAAACTGCACTCTCTAGGCCGATCACCTTAGTTACAAGTTCATCAATCTTCTCTGCCAGTTCTGTCACCGTAAAAGATCCCGTGGAGCCTGCGTCAAAATTTGCTTTTATCTGCTCCCTTACGGCCTCCAGATCCTGTCCCTCTTGTGTAGCACCTACCTGTCTTTCAGATCCATCTTTTCCATTTGCAGTTTCTTCGTTACATTGATCAGGAAGACACTCATGCTTGAGGGACATAAGTCTCTTACGAGCATCCTCAATCCTTTCGTGCTCTCCTCTCGCTTCTCGGGTAGATACCTCTTGTTTCTCCTGCAACTGAGCCAAGGTTTCTTGGCAAGATTTCAGTGCTGCCTCTGCCATCAAAGTTCGGGCCTCATCATCCTCAATGACCGTGCCAATGCTAAATTCATCTTGCAAGCTGCTGACGTTTAGTTGCTTTTCCATTATCTGATTCTCAATTTCCCAATACTTGGAAAGGCTATTTTCGTAAGAACTTTTTACAAACTCCTTTGAAGTCTGCATAGCCAGAATATCTTTCTGAAGCTTGTCAATCTCTTCCAGAGCCTCACTTTTGCTCAAACCGGATCTAGCAACAGTAGTACTATCTGCTGTTTTTGATAATTTCTTGGCTTGCAGTTTCTTTGAGGCTGTTTTTAGGAGACCTCTTAAATCTCCGGTTGGAATCTTTGGTACCTTGGGTATGTTTGCACCTGATGTCTGGGGAATGTTTTTGGCAACTCTAGTGGAACCATCTTCATCTTCGTCATCCATGGCAAACTGGACCTGCTCTGGAAAAACAGAAGCAATGGTGGTATTGGCATTTTGCAACTCTGTTGATAAGTGGTCATATCGCTCGGCTAAAGCTCGAAAAGCACGGTAAGATTCTTCCACAAAGTGTATCAGCTCTGGCCTCTTTTTGTAGTACATTTCTGCCCTCTTGGCGAAGGAGTCTCCATCCTCTTCGATGAGCTTAAGCACGTATTGCACCTTCTCTTCCATATCTGCAATTCCACAGTTCCTAGCTTGTTAGCCATTTGTTGGGGGGGGCTGAAAATAGTGTACGTGACGCTCATAAACGTTTGGATTTTTAATATCTTTGACTTTGTAGTTGAGGTCGAAACAGAAACACAATAAGAAGACAACATCCAAACCAAGGTGGTAGGTTACTGTACTAGATTGCCTACTAATTGCCATGTCTAGTATTACTAAGAATTTGACGAGCATTTGGTCCTTAATTTCTTCTTCCTATTTCAGGTTTCTTCCTTTTTTCTTGTGCCCGCGGAGATTTATGGAATATTGTTAGTCCTGTGAACTTTGACCAACAAGTTGTTATGTATGAGACGAAAGCAAATTATATGAAACCTGGGGTTCGCCTCACTAAGTTTGTTATGTCATATATATGTTCACCCTAGAATTGTATACAGTAAATCACGGAACCAAGGCATTTATCAAACGATATGCTACAATAAAAGATAGGAATAAACCCAGAATCCCATTTAACCAATAGGGTTCTCATAACCAAGAGATTACCAAAGAAAGTAGAATCCAAATAATTACTTATATGAAAACCGAAAAAGCAAACCTTGAAGGCTCTGTTCGAGCCATTTTGATTGCTTGGTCCTGATATGACTTGCCCACCACCATGAATAGGCATTGCTTGCAGCTCTCTGCAACATCTTTCCAATCTTCTCCCTTCGTTTTAGAAAGTGTGAATATATCCTTCTTCCCTTCTTTGGCTAATCCTTATAGACAGTAGATCAAATATGAAACTCTCTCCCCCCCAGGCCCCAGGGTTCAATCAAGAATGAGGGAGAGAAAGAGTTTCCAAAACAATCTAAAAGAAACAGAGATTTCTTCTTGCTGGAGCAGAGAAAAGAAGAAATGAAAGAGAAGGGGAGAATGATGAAAGTTGAAGGCGAAGAACAGCTAATTATGGGGTTCACGGTTGGGAGATACTTTCGTCCCCGAAGTACGTGTAGCACCCCCGCTTTTGCTTTAAAGTTTTGGGTAGGCAGCCAGCCAGCCAATCAGAAATGACTATGTGAACGTGTGAGCCACTGGCCTGCCTCCTGCAGTCACTTTTGTAATGAAAAAGCAACCTTCTTTTAGGCAACCCTTCTCCAACCGACTTTTGATTTAGGAATCCCACACGGTTGCTTCTTTCTTTAACACAACTTTTGAAAATTCTAATCGATTATTAACATCGACTGCTGATAAAGGGTAGGTGTTCCAATGGAAAGTAACTTTGTTTTCGTTCTCTGGACACCAAATGAGGATGAGCAGCACATAACTTCACGTAGTATAACTTCGCATGTCTTAACACAGTCCTAAACCAGAAGGGCCTCCTGCAAAGAAGGAAGACAATGGCTGTGTTGGAGGCTCAATCGAGTCCAAATCCCTATATAACCAGTTTCTCAATTTTTGTGATGTTAGAGGACAAAAGATTTCCTAAAAACAGTAATAAAGTTGCCAAGGATTCATTCACAATCTCTATTGAAGGCTTGATGGCCGCTTGCTTTTAACCACGTATTGTTTCTATCTACTTGACGCAACCAAAACATCAGTGAAGGTCTACTTCTCGACATGACTTTGACAGTCTAGCAATAATTACGTAGCTGAAGGCGACGCGATTACTAAAAGTCAGGGAGCGTCAAAGGTTTGAATATTAACATTTACATTCCAATTTTAATCTATTCCGTTCCCCCTTCGCTATTGATGTTAATTTTTTTGGTTAATAAGATAATAGCATTGATAATTAAAAAGATTACAGAATTGCCCAACGGCGAGTAAAGGTCACGACATTCCCGTGACTCCGTGTATACACGACCACAAAGGTCAGAAACTAACAACGAACATATAAACTCAAAACCGATTACAATTAAACTAAAGCAGAGCATGTCTTACACTTTAGATTAACTTTAAGTAATAAGCCTAAGTCTAAAGGTTATAAACACACAACGTATACTAAAAAGAAAATACTATAAATTTAAATGATACAAAAAGTACAATGAGGAGCCAACGGGAGCCGACGAAAATCACAGATGTACTCGGCAATCAACGGGATCACAATGCAAATATAAGAGGCAGGAAACCTTGCATGGTTCACAAAATTTCACCGGCGACTTCCCTCCAAAACACAGCATCCATCAGCCGGGCATTAAGCCAACAATCACAAACAAGGCTTCAACTAGACTGAAACTGACTCCATTCCCCTCCCCCCCCCCCCCCCCCAACAAACTTACCCCACACCTAAACCCCTAGAGTAGATTACCCCGGAAAACCCTCCCCCTCCCTCCCTAGGGCCTCAACCCCCCCTTCCCCACCCCACCCCAACACGCCTAAGACCCCCAAAAACCACCCGAGGCCCCCAACCCCCCCCCCCCCCTCCACAGGACATCACGGCGTACTACACCAAAACCCTAGACACTGAGCATAGAAACCAAAACAAACACCCTACAGCCAACTAAAAAGCCTTGATTACTGCCGGCAAAAAATCCGGCTGCCGCCGATAGGATTCCGGTCACCGCCGTTAAGATTCCGGCCACTCAAATCCGGCCACTTCCGCAATAAAAGATCTAACCCTAGCAAACCCAAACCTCTTCAATCAACAATACAACCAAGTAAACCCATGATCAATATTCCGATCAATACCTATCAGATCTAGAAGATCAAGGAAAACCCTCGATCTGCACAGATCTGAAGAGATTCGGCGAATCGGCGGAGGCACGGACATCATCGTCCCCGATCGTGGCTGGGTAGGATGGCGCCGGCCACCTCGCCGTAATCTGCCATCGACTTCCATCCGCGATCAGTCGCTGGCCGCGAAGGACGACCACCCTCAGAGTAAAAGTGCATTAGAAGAAAACAAGATGTATACCGGTCCTAGGCCGGATTCCGGCCACCGCCCCACGCGCGCCATCGCACGGTGGGGTGGCCGCGGTGGCTAGCTGGGGAAAGTTTTCTTAGAGAGAAGTATGAGAGATATTCTTAGAGAGAAGTAGGAGAGAAGTAGAAACTTATTGATGTTAATTTAAGTGTTTCTAAAATTGTGAAGACGAGATGAAGAGTCATTTCATTTCTCAAGAGTTCTAGAGCTGCCAGTATATAAACCGATGCTTTGAACCAAAAAGGTATATAAACCGGTGCTGGTCCAGGCCTTTGAAGTACGAGAGTGTGCCGAAGCCCAAAACAATGGGCTTTGTTGCTGCGTACACTGATGGACCCTTTCGATGTTCATAAAATTAGGATTTATATATCCTATCCAAACACATCGAGAACTAATAATACAAGAAACAAATTTCTTGTAATTATCTATACTACTAATAAAAGTATGAATGCGTGTATATCATTTTTTAGACAAGAATACCCTTCAAATATTATTGAATCACTCAATTGCCATTTCAAGTACAATTAACATGCCTAAAATCTAGATTCTTTTAACAAGTTCATCTTTTTCACTTTAATAAAAGTTACAATTAGTAGATGGATGTCTCTTCCACATCTCATGACATTTTATGAATTTATTTTAATGTCATATACAACTTGATGCTTGGTATAGAATAGGATGTGAAACACATGATCATAGCATCTTATATACTAATTTCAACAATTTCTTTTTCTTAAATGACGATTAGTTGATCATGGCTTTTGCTTACTATAGATGAATTTCACTCTCATTTTCTCTTAACAGATATTTGGTTCTGTCTTTTATGTTGGTAATAAAATTCTGGTAATACAATTCAATGGAAAAGAAAAGGCAAAAAATTGGACATGCTTAAATTTTTCTGCTATCTTGCATTTTGATGTAAGACCTGATATTGTGTGTGTCTGAGAGAGAGAGAGAGTGTGTGTGTGTATAATGGATATGAGTGATTTATTTTTAGACACAGATGCCCTTATACGCTTTTACATATTAAATCAATACCTTTCAAATGTTACCACCTCAGTAATTATTGACTTATCTCAAACCGCTTTCATGTTCCATTGTCATGTAAACGACTCTACACCTTCATACCTCTCCCATAATTTAATTGTTGTGACTTCTCCGTCTCCATCATGTCAAGTGGCAAGATGATTAACTTTTGCGCTTGTTATCCAAAGTTTGTTCAGAGGTAACTTAATTCTATATTCTTAAGCTTAGTTGCTTAATATAATGAAGGCTAATATCCTTTTTGAGTATGTAAATTCGAAGCATGTATTGATTAAAGAGTTTATCTAGCTTCCAACTCTATAAAGGTAAGTTCCCTACCCTCTTCTAATATTTACAAACTTTGACTTTCTTAGGAAGAGGCATGATAACTATATGGTCTATTTTAGATGTCAACTTTTACCATACATATCACAAGATTATCAGTAACAAGATTCTTTTTTTTTTTTTTTTGCGGGGAAAGAATTGTTCTACAGATAAAATGGTGGGAGTCAAGCCTTATACTTTTCAGGATGGGGCATTTTATTCGATGTTAAATGACTAATAGGCAGTATGATTGACAAAAATTGTGTCTAAGTCGTTAATAACTTTGAAAACATCACATGTACTACATATGGAGAGCTATCGAATATGGAGCGAGACACCCAACCCTCCAAAACAAATTAATTAAGATATTTTCTTACAAAATTGTGAACATGTAAACGTTATTTGACTATGTGTACGGTTTGAATCTTTTATTCTTGTATATGATGAAGTCATTTCACGCTTCTATAAATTATGCTTCAGAGGCTTAATCAAAGAGAAAAGTGAAGGAAATTTTTGCTAAGAGCTAAAAAATATATTAGATAAGAGAAAATTCCTTACGAATCACAAAAACCGAAGAAGCCTATTCGTAGCCACGCAAAGATAGCCATGGTCGAAAATAACCTACAAACTTATCATTTGAATCATTTGTTGTTGAGAAATTACCAAACAATAACTTTTCGTTTAAAAACGTTGAAGTTATATGTTAATGACTCATTTATAATGATATAATAATTACAGCGTGCTTGAGGTCCTAACCATATACTTCTTCTTGTTTATAAAACTGAATGTGCTTTCTAAAATTTGTATGGCATCATTATGATTTCTAGCGGATTTCTAAAAGCAAAGAACATTATTGTTTCATATATGTGATGCAGTAATCATCCTCCATATTATCTTTTGATTCTATGCTTGCTCCAAAGTCCCATCACGCATCCACTTGAATTTTTTATACCATTTTCTTCTAATTTGACTAGGATAACGGCTAATATTCAAATGAGAGGCTGCTTAAAAATTATCGAGATAAAATATACTCAACTATGGAGAACCATACTCGTATAAATGATACGAATTGCAGTCAGCCCGTGTTAGTAAAATACTTATTTAAGGACTCAACACATTTTTGCCTTTGTAGTTTGTAACTCTTTTAGGATTTGTTTATAGTTTTTCTGTCACAGGGCCTTGTTTACCGGGCGCTCAAACCCTTTTTCCCCAAACTTCAAGGCAGCCGTGTTAGTAAAATACGCTTACTTTAAAAGGACTCTCTAACACATTTTTGCCTTTGTAGTTTGTAACTCTTTTAGGATTTGTTTATAGTTTTTCTGTCACAGGGCCTTGTTTACCGGGCGCTCAAACCCTTTTTCCCCAAACTTCAAGGCAGCGGTGGCTATGGAGCATGCTGAAAAAACAAACAAATTTTCTCAGGGAGAAAAGAGGGTCAGAGAAAAGTGAAAGAAAAGTGAGAGTTGAGTGCTGTTTGGCAGCACGTAAGAACAGGAAAGTTATTTAAATGAAGGGGGTCTCTAATCTCTCCTCTTTTATTTTAGGGTTTATTACACTTAACCTCCATGAGGTTTGGAGTTATTGCGTTGAATTTCAAAAGATTGAAAAGAACTACGGTTTTGTCAGGGTAGTTCAGTATCTTCTTGCACTTCGCCCATTCAATAAATGTGACATTGTTGTAGTTGTTTTAACATATCCAAATTTTCCTTCAAGAAACTGTCAAACTCTATCCATATCCAGTTTGCTCAGAGAGAGAGAGAGAGAGAGAGAGAGAGAGAATTCAAGAAAGTGAGATAATTTTGATTCCAAAGAAGCTTAGCACAAGAGGAACGTAGTTGCAAAGTAAGGGCGGAAATAAAATTAAAGGAGAGTGAAAGGTGTTTGTGTTGTGCCCATTAACCATACGCCATGCGAAGAAGAAGGATAATGCATTGAGAAAAACTATAAACAAATCCTAAAAGAGTTACAAACTACAAAGGCAAAAATGTAGTGAGGAGTTATTAACCAAAATTCTTGAAAAAAATGTAGTGAAGAAAATTTTGGTAGGTTACAACCTAAGTAGAAAAGTTAACGAGACTAAATGGTGTATAAACATTCACATTAACTAAAAATGGAAATCAAGAGGGCCAAAAGTACATACCATTTAACCTAAGTTAGCGTTCGAGAAATACAACTATCACAATCTTTAATAGATAAAACACTTTTGGTATTAATTAGACGTCCAACACTCTAGCTACATTGATATTGCAGGAATGTATATCTATATCTCTAATATAGGTGCAATGTTTTTCGATTGACCGGTAGAACATGGGAGGAGTTATTGAAATAGTTTGGCCATTAGGTTTATCTCGAGAGACGCCCTTGATCTCAACAGATTGTTGTTTCGTGGCTTGCTAGATTTAGACATTAAGTTATTTTGCGGTCTTACATGTTATATACATGGTTGAAAAATGTGATTGTCGTGCTTGTTCCATGTTTATAAATGTCTTCTACGAGCAAAATATTTTGACTTGCGCCCATATTCTCATATGTCAGTTGTTTAGTAACTAATATATTAAATTGCGTATGTATTTTCTCTTAATTCTTTACTTGATTTTTATTATGATATATACTGATTTTTCTAACTATGAATCATTTAAATATGGGAGCTGATTCGTTACTAGCGCTAGCAACGCTAGCATCGTCCGCTATATAATGTAGCGGACGATGAATTATTGTCCACTACATTATATAGCGGACAGCAAAACAGCGCTAGCAACGTGCTAGCGCTAGCAATGGATCACGACCCTTTAAATATTAGTATTCACGTGCATCTCACGTGTACTCGACTAGTTATGTCAAAAGCAGCTATTCGTTTGTTTATGCTAAAAAGCAGATGTATTTACTTCTTGGAATCCTAAATACAAAGCACTTGGGATTGTCAAACACCTAGCTTTACTTGTTTTTGGAGACCGTTTGAAAAAAAACCTCCGAACGGAGGCCATTAGAACCCGAACGAGCTCCATTCATGAACACCTGAAAGGGTAACAAAAGCAAATGAAGACCACAAGATGTGTTGATACAGCTATGTCTCACTAAAAAGTTCTGCATAATCACCTTGTAACTTCCATGAAATGCAACATCACAAGCCACTTTTACTAAAATTAGCGACCCGCTTTGAAGCCCAATCTCTATTTTTATCTGCAATAATTGGTTTCGCCGCATCGCGCATGCCGATAAACAGGAAGAAGACGCTGTAGGCCTCTTGCACTTGCCGCAATAAGTTTGTACACTGTTCTAGTCTTAGTCGTAAGCTACTTATGGCTTACTAGTTTGGGTGGTCGAATGATGCATTGCGCGCCGCTGCTGATCCACATCAAATGATACGTTGTCTCCAGGAAATTCGGAGAAGAAGCAAGCCCATAGAAATCACCTTCCCTGTCGTTTATGCTTAAGTAGCAAGAGCCACATGCCTCATTGCTTGCATTATTGATTTCAGCAGCGATCATATTTGTGGGGTTGACAGCCACCACCCAAGAGTGGTCCACGTTTAGGCTCACTTTGGGAAAGACATGGAGCTAAATTTTCAACATCAACACACAAAGGAATATGTTTACTCCTTTGTTTGTGTCATCCATGTCAATCTGATAGGGAAGACAGAAAAGGGCTGTATCACAAGCTCGCAACAGGCAGAAATTAGTTTTCAAAAGAGAGAAACAGGTGTCACCAAAACGTAAGGTTGTGGGAAGAAGAAAAGGTGTGAAGTTAGTCCCACACCCTGATTGGAAAAAGATAAAAAGAAGACGTATGACACTCTAGAAAAGGGTAACAGTCAACAGAACAAACAGATATTTGATTAAGAGAAACAGCGTTGGTCCATGTATTCACAACTTCAGGGGGAAAGGATGAGTATTTTTTACAGAAGCAGCAAAACAGAAACCATAGACATGTTTCCATATGTACAGATCGGCATAGCAGAATGTGCAGCAAATAATCGGCATTACACGTCAATCTACACCCTGCAAATTCGGTTAAAGCCCAACCCTGTTAACCTGAAGAACAGAACATGATGCCCTGAAAAAACTGTAAGATCGCGTCTTCTTCGATACCCCTAGATAAAAAATGTCCGTTCTCAACCAAAAGCCACACTCCTGAGGATTTGGGAAAGAGATGATCTTCAACAACCAGACGTTGATGCAGAAGCCAGACTTGTCTCTGTTTTTGACTTTTTCTCTTTTCTAATTTTTCTAGCTGCTTTATCTTCAAAATCCTAAAACCATAACCATAACACTGTTTTCCACATACATCAGCACAAAAGGAAGAAGAGATTCAGCAAAGACCAAGATATCAACAGGCTTCAGAAATTCGGGAGAGTAGAAAGCCACTGCTCCATGTATTGGTTGCCCTCTGCACATCCAAAAAATGCAGGAAAAAATAAGCAAAATTTACAGACTTTAGGCCTATATGGAACGAAATCAGAAATCATACTCAATCAACACAAGAGGAGCATTAATCTGAACGGGAGGGGGGAAATGGCTCTTGAGTCAATTTGAATCGTTAAACTCACTGAAATTTAGAAAGCGCTCAGCTTACAAAATCTAAACTCTAAATCTTAGTGACGGCAACTTTTCTAACATTGAACAAAGAAGGAACTAGTATACCTAGAGATCTTCACAGAAGATAAAAAGAAAAACGATCTTAAGAACAAAAGCCAATAAAATAACAAGCAAATGCAAAAACTGAATTTTTTTCTCAAAGCTTCATAATGGCGTGATGTGCACACAGATCCTACGTCTTTTTCATTCGGAACAAAACACAAGTCAAGAAGCAAAGTAAACATCACATAGTTATTACAAAACAATGCACACAATGCTGCAATTATTCAGAAACCAAAGAACCCTTCAACAAGCTTAGCAAAATCAAGATTCAGTGGCTATCACACTAAATCATACATATCCCATGTCTTTCTTTCTTTAGTTCACAACAACGACACACATACTTAAGGGGAAGCAACTAAAATCATAATACGGATGACTGTTGCTCAATGCAAGCACACGTTTTCAGTTTACTGGTCGTATTATAAGTATGATTAGACCCTTACAAACAAAGAATCCAACTACGTACAAGAGTAGGAATGACATTGAAACTGTAGGATCTCACTAATTATAAAAAAAAAATTAAAAAAAATATGAAACAAAGTAAAACCAACAGAAATTAGCAGAAACGGAAACAAACTGAAATTAGCAGAAACTGCTCTTACCAGCAGAGTACTCGGCTGGGAGGTTCTTAATAGCACTCAAAAGTTGATTGTTAGGCTCCATTTCCACTTCCTTCAAATCATTCCTATAGCAAGGAACAAGCACCGCAAAACTATCATCTCCCTCTTCATCACTCTGGAAATCAGGGGCATGCGGTTCCAGCCACCCAATCGACCAGTCCGAGTCATCGGATTCTGAACCTGACAGACAAACACCATCTGATGGCACCAAAACAACATCATACTCCTTATCAATCCTCCTTTCCTCCCTACTATGCCACTTCCTCTTAACTTTCCTACTAGAAGAGGCCATTTTGGTCCCTTTCACCTTAGGAAACTTCAAGGAATCTGTTTCCCTCAAACCCAAACCCCAATCAGAAGAAGAATTCAGTGAAGACCCACTGGCAACAGGCTCTTTTTCTTTCCCACTCCAATACCACCATGAGAATCGGGTGAAAGAAACAGCCATGTTTAATCAAAACCCCAGTTTTAAAAAAGGGGCAATAAAATGAATAGCACGAATTCTAAGAATCGGGTTCAAAAGAATTGGAGGCAGAAAATGGGTGGAAATGGAATTGGAAGTGGTGTTTTCTGCCTGTTGCAGCAACCATCAAATTAAGAAATTGATTCATCAAACGATTAAATAAAGTTGCACCAATTTATAGGAACACATTTCAACTTAAGTGAGAAAAGCCAAAACTTTAAAAAAATGCTAAAACATCATCAAGTGATTCACAAAAGTGTCTTTAAATTTTCTTGAAATCACCAATTGTCCATACTCACCCAATAATTGAGTTTTCCTTTAGACCCACAAAAAATTTCACCAGCATGTCATCATGTCAACACAAATACAACATTGCTGTACGTGGAGATTCTTAAACAAATAAGATCAAGCCAATTCCATGACCAAAACAAAACTCAATTTCCAGGAAAAATACCAAATTGGAGAGTTTTAATCACTCTTAGCAAGTCAATCCAAGTTAAAAGTCCTCAAAGCCAACAATAAATGGTCCAGAATACCCACAAAAAAAACTTCCGTAATTTGCCCGGAAGATTACCAAATTCGCTGATCAAGTCAACCAAAGTCAATAGTCCTCAGAACCCACAACAAAAATGATCAAGAAAAGGTCCAGAAAGAAGCCGATTTCAATCAAAGTAAAAGAAACACTTGGATCCTTTACTTGAAGGCAAAATCAATAAAATCAGATGACCACAGACTACCTTTTATCACCGGAAAGACAGAGGAACCGGTGATCAAACTGTAACACCACAGGGAGACACCAGGTAACCTAGACGGAAAGCAGAGGGTTTTAAAGAGAAGGACGGCGATATCACCGGAAAACAGAGTGTTTTAGGCCGGAAAAAAGGGAAAGGGGGACCAAGTGAAGACTCAATTTTGAGAAAAATCTAATAACTGCCTCTCCAGCATCTCCATTTTCCAAACCCCACAACCCTTCTACAGTATCTCTCGACTCTCTCTCCCCTCTAGCCACTCTCTCTGTAGCGCACACACGCACTGTTTCTCTCTCTGAGAGGAGAAATCAAACTGACAGCTTTATCGCTTGTGGAGGTATATCTCAACTTTAAATATCCATAAATGAATCGTGGGGTTTAATTACACCTTAGCCCCCCTTACTTTGGGGTTTGTTGATTCCACCCTCCTTCTAACTACATGGGGGTTTGCTACTATTTTTTTTGGCTTCTTTATAAGGTTTGATGATGGCGTATTTGGTAAGTTTAGCTCAAAAGCAGGAATGACTTAAATTTAGTGTCATTAATGATTGATATATAGTGACATTGTTTATGGTAATATGATGTCATTTTCTCCCAAAATGATAATATCGAACGGAAAAAAAAGGGGAATATGTTTAGTTTGAAACGTATGTGACTAGGTTATCATTGTTATAAAAAAAAATTGTGCTGATAAATGACTTCGACGACGACAGATTGTTCACCGTCCATTTATATTATTAGGGAGAATTTCAAATCTTTAGGAGCAATTTGCACATGCCTTTATCAATTGAAAATTTTGTGTTGGTAAGTGACTTCCACAATAAAGTTTTTGACCCTTCACTCATATTTTTCAGGGGCAAGTCAATATCTTTAGGAGGAGGTGCACATGCCTTTTAGCAAACATCTTGGAGCTCAAATTTAATAAAACAAGGTTTTGATAAAATCACTTGCTTTAAGACAAATTTGAATTCAATATAATGTGTCACTTGAGAGACCAATAGACTTTTGGTGAAGTTATCCTTTTTTTGGTGAAGTTATCCTTTTAGCAAATATCTTTTTTTGGTGGAGTTATCTATGTTAAATGGAAGGTAAGAGAGATCAACAAAAAAAAAAAAAATCACATATTCAACTCTATAACTCATACGTACATATGAAAAGAAGCAACAAAAATATGTAAACACATACTTTGATATTTATTTTTCTCAGTTTATCAAAAGGGTTAGACGGAGCTCGAGGTGTTAACATGAAGTTTGCTCTCATAAAATGATATTCTTGCAAAAAGATTTTGTGCGCATACATGATTTGCCATTAAAAGCGTTCATCTACCCGAGTGAACCCGAGTTTCACGTTTTTATTTTATCGTTAAAACGTTCATTAACGACGGTAGTGTAAGAAATCACAGGAGATCGAGCAGTGAAATTGAGGTTGTGGTTGTCATTATTTGGAGGGGACACAAGGCCGGTCGTCGGATTTGATTGCTCACTCTCTCCACTCATTGAACGACAAACCGAAACCTGGGAAATATTCAACTGGTTGAAAAAAATATGCACTGGCTCATACTGGGGACACCTTTGCTGACATCTTATTTGGGTGGGGGTGGGGGTGGGGTGGGGTGGCTGAGGAACCAATCATTGGCGTGTGCGCGAAGGCTCAGCTAACTCCCACGTACGAGCCGTTTGTCAGCCTCTGGCCGCACAGGATCCCCCATTGGACCATAACAAGTTGGCCTTTAACGTAATCCCATTGGACTGAGTGGCTTTGCTTTGCTGGTTCCATGAACACCGATATTTATCCCAGATCACCCCTGCTACTGTTTACTTCCTTTCCATTGTCCACCAAGTTTGCAAGCTTTTGAAGTTTTATCTGGATTTTATGGAAATAATTAAGAACTTAAGATCTGATTTGGCTGGTGGCAGATGGAAGAGAGAATGGAGAAGATGGGAATGCGGAAGCACTTGAACGGGGTAGAGACGGAGAGAGGGAAAGACGGAATGATGCGTGTAAAGAATTAACTTACTAAGTAGAGAGATCGAGAAAGAAATATCGATGCTTACATCGTACGTGTAGGTATGTCTCGTGTATTGATACTTCTGAAATACGCTCATGTGAAGAGCTAGTTTTTTGCACAAAACTACTGGATCACTAACAATTGAGTGTGTCTGTAACAACTTATTATTATTATTTATTTATTCTGGCAATGGCATACAAACTTTAAGCCAATTTAATAACTCTGCGAGCCTCTTTCCTTTACTTATGCCACAAAAGCTCCACCTACCCTGCAACTTGTAAGTAATCGCCTAATGATACAAGCAACAATTTGTATAAAGCTGTCTTCTACGATGGAGCTTCGTTTAGAACAATTTGATGACATTTACATGGGACTCACACCCTGCAAAGTAGATTTGGTCAATTAATAACAATCGAATACGGCCACTTCCACTTGCTCAGAAAAGGGGATTGAATCAGATGAAGTGAGACAGGCAAATTCTGTGAGCAGTCGCACCCAACTTGCACTGACCCTGAGGCATCAATGAGGCTAGCTTTCTTAACTTTTCGTCGTCCACTTTTGGGCATTTGCATGTGCCTTGGGCCACCAGAAGATAAATTATAGTAGTTCGGCAGATTGCCCTTTTGTTCATCGCACACCATCAGCTTACACGCACTTTGTTTCCTAATTCAATGAAAATACACGCGCTATGTTGCCTGCCTCTTAAAACAAAGTTGGAGGATTCTTGTCAAAGTTTACAATGGGTAGTAAGTTCTGACTAGTCTTAATCGTGTCACGTGTTTGACGATCTCGTCCGTTGACTCGTCGATAGTAAAACTTAGATACGTTGAAGCGAACATTAAGATATTGAATGGACGAAGATGAATAATGTAACCACATGTGTTAAAGCACACATGATCACTTATTAAGAGATAGAGTTCTCTGTGGATTAGCGGTTAGGAGAAGAAGAGATGAACGATATCCACAATGATAATGGTGGCGAGCTGAATAAAAGTCCCGAGAAAGAAAAGTCAGACAACAGAGCGTACGTATAAAAGAACACTGAAAATCTGCGGATACAAGAACACCGGAAATCTGCCTATTACGTGTACAAAATGATGACTCTAGTGCTGGTAGCTTGGATTTAGGACTTGAGAGTAGGTGTTGGTCTTTCTAGGCTTTTAATTCAACATTTCATTCAGATGTAACAAATGTTGAGCCTTGTATATGACAGCTGATGTTACCATTTTTATATACATTGAATCAGAACGCAACAGTTCATATGTTGAACCTTGTATGTATGTGACAGCTGAATTTATTACAATCTCATGTCACGTGAATCACATAGCAACAGTTCCTATTTGAGCCGAGATAACATTGTAGGTAAAGAACGGTGGAAAAAGCCACTACGTACACGTGGAAAAACACAGTTGTCTATTCACGGCAGAAGGTCAAGATTTGTCAATTCGTCTAAAGAAGATGTGAAATTGAAAATAGACTCTCACCTTATTTATAAGGATGCAGCGCACCAAACCGTTCAAACCCATCCGAACCGCTCAAAACGATAAAACCGAACAACGCAACAACTGAAATTGAAAATGACAGTTGAATTTATTTTACTCTCATGTCACATGAATCACAACGCAACAGTTCATATTTGAGCCAAGAGAACATTGTTGGTAAAGAATGGTGGAAAAAGCCACTACGTACACGTGGAATGTCTATTGTCGGCAGAAGGTCAAGATTTATCAATTTGTCCAAAGAAGATGTGAAATTGAATTGGACTCTCGCCTTATTTATAAGGGTGCACACCAAACTGTTCAAATCCATCCGAACCGCTCAAAGCGATCAAACAGAACAAATCCAATCCGAAACGTCCAAAAAGCTTAATGGTTCGATTTTAACTCAAACCGACCTTGGTTCAGTTTGGTTCACGGTTCATATTTTTCAAACCGATTTTGAAGCGAACCGACCTATGATATGTTAATCTATTTTTAGTAACATTCGCATACATGGTGACCAATATCTCTTCTATATTTACTCATTCTTTCTCATACATCAGTGAGTACATACATACTGAATGTAACAAGATTATATGCAATTTAGAAGAATAAAACTTTAATTTTAATTATTGTTAGATCCAATAGTAGTATACAAACGAACAACTTCATTAAGTGAGTGCAAACCGATCCAAATTGAGCCGTCTAAACGAATGGTATATGGTTCAATTCAGTTCATAATTTTTCAAACCGGAGGATAACGGTTCGATTTGCGGTTTGATCCTCGAACCGAACCAAACACGAACCGTACTCACCCCTACTTATTTATATATAATAAATACCGTCTACTAAACCAAGTTATCTTTCTCCGTCCTCTTTCCTTAAGAGGCAGAGGATTAAAGAAAATCACCTCCATCACGCATAAAATAAATCTTATTTTCTCGTTCTATCCCTATCTAATTAGTGACCAAATGACTGAAGATAGCGTAGCAATAAATGTAACAGTCACTTGTCCATCTTTTTCTCAGCCCCTCTCTATCTTTTGGGGTTCAAAAGGTTTACTTTTAAAAACTCTAGGCCCAACCCAACTAACAGAACTCGGGCCTGAACTGAACAACTCGTCCCTACCAAACGTCGTCGTTGTCAAGCACACACATGAAAAGGAAAAAAGAAAAAGAAACTGTCCGAGAACGACGCCGTTAAAACGACGACAAACGGTCATGTGCCAACGAAATTTAAATCCGAAGAACAAAGCTCTGTTCCTTTCCCCAACGGCTATCTATCTCAACAGAATAAGCAAACTCACCAAAGATTTCATAAGGATTTTCCAAGCCACTTCCTTAGTTGATTACATGAATCGTAATGACACAAGAGTGACGTGAACCAGGTACTTTCAAGCTTTTGCCCTTCTTTTCTGTTTCGTGTTTGGTTGCTGGGAAAATGTAAGAAAAAAATGATAAAATTTTGGAGTCTCTGAAAATTCCTTCATTTTCCGGGCAACCCTTCGAAATATTGGTGGAAATGAGCTGGTTTTCTTCATGCTTTGAGTTGTATTCATAACACTGTTAGAAATGTGCTGTTTATGTTGTTGTAATGTTCTTGATCTGTCATTGCTCTAGCTCTATCTGCTTATAAGATGTAGAGAAAGTAGGAAAATTGGAAATATTTGGAGATTCAAAAGATTATATTAACAAATTTTGAGGACCCAGAAAGGAAAAAGCTATCTATTGGAGATTATTTGGTAAAATTTGAGGACCCCAAAAAAAAAAAAAAATAGAGCTGTTTGCTCATCCTTGCCAAATTTGAGTTAATATGCATGCTTACCAAGCAAAAAGATCAATTTTCTATTTCTCCCATATGTTGTTGGCTTTTTACAACCAGAAGCGAGGGTAACTTGGTAAGCATGAGCACAAGTTGTGTTTCATCCTTTTGCTTTCACAACTAAAGTTTTCACCTGGTATAGGAAAAACAAAATTGATCTTTTTTCCTTTTTCAGTTCTAGTACTCTACCACCAGTTTAAATCACCCTTCAGAGTTTCCAACCTGGTAGTTATATAAATTTTCCTCCCAAGTTACTTATGTCTGTGAGATTAAGTTACCAAATTAGGTCATTGGAAGATTGGATCATACGGTGTTTCCCTGAATTCTACAGGTATCTATACTTTTTGTACTGCACAGTGTCGAGAGATATAAATCCCACCTCGGGTAAATAACAAATAATACTTCAATATTTAAGCCTTGTGGGCCTCTCCTCTCATTGTCAATTGGTTTTGAGACGGATGCTGTAACTCACAGAATCTATTTGTATGCAATTTTAATCTTTTTTTACTTTTTTTCACATGGACAAAATGACTCAGTAGAATTTGGAAGAGTTTGCAGGAAAGTACAAGTTACATTTTGCAAGTTCCCGGTTTTTGTAATGGTGCAGAAGTAACTTATCAGAAAATTCGGTCAGCTGGCATTGATTGGAAATAGAAGGTTATAATGATTTATGACGTGAGTTTGTAGACAGAATACGTATTTTGCTAATGATCTGCATTTTTTGTCTGCATTATTCCTTGTATAATCCGGCATGAACTTGTTATATGCGTGCATTCAAGCTAAAACATGATGCTTTTCATTGTTTGCTAGTAGTTTCGCTAACTAGTGTTGCATCATGCATGGTGTTTCAACTGATTTTGCAGTTTAAACTTGAGATCTTATGTCGTGCTTGACTTGGGAACAGGTCTTGTTGTGTAATTCTCTATTGTGAAGCTTAAGAAAATGGAGGGAGTCTATGAAGAGTTAGACACTGCTAAAGCTGAGATTGAGAAGCTTAGTGCAGAATATCGAGTCAAAGCAGAACTTTCCGAGAACTTGAGGAGAGCCCATAATGAGCAAGTCATCAAAATTCAAGACCTGAGTTCGAAACTTGAGAAGCAAGCACTAGAACTAATGGAAAAGGCAGATGAGATATCTGTTATGAGGCAACGATATGAAGACGTCAATCAGAATATGAAAGAAAAAGAGACGATTATCAGGGGTCTTAGTGCTGCAAATGATAGGCTTCGAGTTGATAGTCATGAGAAGCTTAAAAGATGCGAAGAGGAGAACAGAGGGCTGATTTTCTCATTAGACGAGGCAAATGTGAAGAATGTGGATCAAGAGCATAAGATTCGTGTACTCGAGGAAGAGATTGAAGGCATTAAGGGAATGCTTTTTCTTTCACAGAAGAAATGCTCAGAAGCGGAGAAGAGGGCCAAAGCATCCAAAGAGTTGAGACAAAGAGAGGACATGTTACTTAAATTTGAAGAAGAAAATAGGAAGGTTGAAGACCAGCTAAAATGGAAGAAGGAACAATTTAAGCATCTTGAAGAAGCACATGAGAAACTTAAAGATAACCTCCAAGCCAGGGAGAAAGAGTGGGAGAGGGAGAGATCTACATTGCTCGATGAGATATCCACACTACATACAAACTTAGACTCTCAAACAAGGATTGCAGCAGATCTTCAAAGTCGATTACAAATCTGCAACCAAGCTCTGGCTCACGAGGAGAGCCGAAGAAGGTATCTTGAAGTTCAACTATCAGAATCCAAGACATGCTTTGACAACGTTTTTGCAGAATGTGAGGAGGCAAAGTTGAACCTTGAGAGCTTGACAGGTCACAGGGATAAAGAAATTGCAACACTGAGGGACTCACTGGGCACAAAGGAGACACTTTGCAAAGAAATGAAGTACAGTATTGGGAAACTGGAGCAAGATAACCAGGAGCGGAAATTGTCCTTGAAAGAACTCCATGAAGCTCGCATTCAAGAAGCAGGAACTTCTTCTTTGCTGCCAAAACTCCGTAACAAGCTCAGAGGTTTGGAGCAGATTCATGCTGACTGTTCAGCAAAATTTAAAGGCAAAGAAGCTGAATGGAGTTTTCAAATGGAAAAAGTGAGAGACCAAATGAATTGCTGCAGGTCTGAGTTAGAGAGTAAAGATGCAGAGATTAAGGAATTGAGAATGGAGGTGGAAGATTGCAATTCTCTAGTAGAGCAGCTAGCTTTGTGGAACGAGGAATCTTCTGTGATGTTATTGGTGTTGAAATCAGAATTTATGGAGGCTCAGTTGAAGTTTGCTGATGAAAAGGCCAATTTGGATATGAAGCTCAAAGGTCTGGAGAAGATTCATGGTAATTGTTTAACTAGACTCAAAGCCAAAGAAGCTGAATGGAGTTTTCCTATGGAAAAAGTGATAGACGAACTTAATTGTTGCAGGTCTGGTTTAGAGAGTAAAGATGCAAACATTAAGGAATTAAGAATGGAGGCGGAATACTGCAGTTCTGTAGTAGAGCAGCTAGCTTTACAGAACGAGGAGTCTTCACTCATGTTGTTGGTGCTGAAATCAGAATTCACGGAGGCTCAGTTAAAGCTTACAGATGAAAAGGCCGAGTTGGATAGGAAACAGATGGAGAGAGAAGAGCATGTTTCTTTTCTAATGAAACAGTTGGAGATGAAGAATGCTGCTCTTTTTGAAGCACAAGCAACTTTAGAAGAAGAGCATGAAAAAGTAGCATCGTCATTGGAAAAAGTGGAAACTTTGCATCTTAACGAACAACAGCAGCTCTTAATGCAGGCAGAGCTGCATAGACGGAAGGAAATGCTTAAGGAGGAAGTGCTGCAGTTGAAGATTGAATTGAGGAAAGTTAATGATGCCTTGGATAGAGCAAATGATGAACTAGCTCAGAAATGTTTTGAAGAAAGTGAAGCTGAGTTTGAGTTGCAGATATGGAAGTCTGTTGCTGAACGGTTGAATGCTAGCCTTGAACAAAGCCATCAGATGCGTAGAGAGGTAGAAGATTCTCTTCTGGCACAAGTGACGGTCGAGGTTACCCTTAATCAACAAAGAGAGAGTCTTGTCCGTGTGTTAGAAGAAAAGGACGGAACAGTAGGTTGGCTTCAGCAAAGGCTTGTGTCATTGGATCAGCGACTAAAAGGTAACGATCTTCAGAAAGAGAGAGATTTGGCGGAACAAGAGTGGGTTAGAAAAGAACTTGAAGGAGCCGTTCAAGCACAAGTAGATGCGGAAAGTATCCGTGAGCATGAAAAAAAGAGTCTTCACCAGCTTCTAGAAGAGAAAAACGAGAGAATTTATGATCTGCAGGAGGAGATTGATCTGCTCCATGAAGCTTGGGAGAAAATTAAAATAGCAGTATTTCTTAAGGAGTTTGAAAGCCAAGAGAAAACGTTGATGATTGTTGAATCAGAAAATAGTTTAAGTTATTTGCAGCAGAAACTGGAGTTGCAGGAGAAAACAGTGTTTAGTTCAATAGAGGAAGGGGCAAAGATAGAAGCTGAATTGGAAGCAAAACAGTTCGAAACAAGATTGAGTAATTCTGATGCTCTTGTAAGAGAGCTTGATTATGATAGAAGAAATACACTTGAAGATGTGATGAAGTTGTCATCAGAGAGGGATAACCTGTTCTGTATTATTGAGGGGCTAGCTGACAGGACAGAGAACTTTTCTGTTGAAGACATTCAACTGATGAGTAGCTTGGGAAAGATAGTGCAGAGTTTTGGCGATTATGACGTGGGGATATACTTGAAAAACGACGATGAACTCTTTGACCCTTCAAAAGAGAACATGGAAATTCATTCTTCTCCCGTGATAAAGAAAGTTGAAACCATTATTGATGATAGATCCCCATTTAGAACTCTAAACAATTAGCTGCAACTGAAAGACCAATCCTTATATAGCTCATATGCCACAAGTTTGTAGTTCACTATGATATATGTACTGCAATGTTTCGATTACAACGAAGTGTAATCTGTATTTCTGGATTGTACATGACTCATGGATATGTTGACAAGTATTTTTCTCTTCCCAGAGTTTTCGTACACACTTCATAGCAAGTTACCTTGTAATCCTGCCTTGTTAAAAGCAGAAAAGCTGGTTATCATAGAGCAGGTGGGTGGCATAACATAATTATTGTGCACGGAAATGATTATAGAAACCAAGTTTTGATCCATTTAGACCCAATGACGGTGCAAAAAAGGTTTACAACTTGACTTTTCCTGCAAGCATAAACGCTTTGTAGATGACAGGTCTGACCAAGTTCGGTCCTCCCCAAGCATTCTCAAGTTCTTTAACCACCTCCTCAGATAACAAGTTGACACCTCTTTGCTTAGCGGTGTTAACTGCCGACCACGACCTGAACATCCCAAGAATCCCATCGAATGACAGTCGAGTTGGTATGTCCAGTAGCAAGGGGTTCCCTTCCGAACCCAGCCCTACATTCTCAAAAGGAAATGGAAGGGTGCGGTAGCCATCAAATAGCCCTTTTGCATCTGCGTTCCAGAAAGGAAGAGTAGTGTCAAAGAAGCGCTTCATAATGGGATCAAATTCAGGACTAACTACAATGCCCCCATAGCCCCAGACCGCGAGTAGGCCTCCAGGTTTTTGCAAGACGCGAGTAACGATATTGTAGAACCTTGGGAGGTCAAACCAGTGCACAGCTTGAGCCACTGTCACCAAATCAACTGAACCCTCACCACCGATCAAGGTCACTAGTTCATCATCAGACATGGACAGCGGGGTGTGGAGGTATCGAACTCGAGGATGTGGCATGCCACATTTTAACTGAGGTTCGCTCACATCAGAGCCGATTACTTGGTCATAATACTCAGCAACCTGGTAAGAGAAGATACAGCATTAAATCAGCTACAAGAACATGTAACAAAATGAAGTTCCAACAGAAATAAGCATTTCAAGGTCAATTCCTAGTTTTGTCATGTTGATTTCTCAAAGATTAAACTATGGGAGGCAGTACTCTGAAAACGCAGATGCAGTTCATGTCATTAGAATGTTGAACAGTCTAAGCGATTACATGTGTTAAAGCCTGGTGTCTAGCCAAAAGCATGCTCAAGAGGTCAACCTGATGTAAGATCTCAAATTCCATGTATGGTGGGACTTGAAAACATGCTATATAGAATTAGATTAATCTACATCAAATTAATAGCTTTCTATGCACTTCTGCCACAGTGCGATGCCATTCAAAAATTTCAGGACCGATAATTATTTTGCATGAACAGATAATCTGAAAGAAAGAGTATGTCCAACTACAGTACAGTAAGATTGAATTTAGCAGGGGAAAAGCAGCACAGAACATTGAAGGCCAATTTTGATATTGCTCAGCCAGTATGTTAGTTTGATAAATGCGCGACTAGCCTGGAGAAATTGGCAGAAATTTAGAAGCACAAATAGCACTTATTACAAACCAAGAACACAGAGCATTCAGAGAAATCAAATTCCATCTAAAGTTGGAGGTGAAAACATAGTTCTGAACCGATGTGGTGCATTGGGGTTTATCAAACGAGAGTTCCAGATAGTAGGAGCTCGATCTAAATCTGCCCATATTCAGAATCCTACCCAAAGGACATCATGGTTTTACTGTCTGCAAGAATTGCAAGATTCGAACACTCAGTATAGTGAGTTTGGGACCCAAAAAAAAAATAACCAAAAAAAAATCTTGTAGGAAATAAACTCCATATGCATGGTTTATGGCTGCATATAAATTACAAATGCATTAGGAGGTATAGAGAGCTGAGAGACTAACACCGAGAGCGGCTTGACCATTGCCGGTGCCGACGTCCCAAGCGAGAGCATGAAGAGTGGTCTGAGCAGCCAGCATGGAGTACCATTCCCTTGGATAACAAGGCCTAGCATCCACATATATCTCCGCTTGCTTATCGAACAATCCCGCCATCTTCTGCTTCTTCCATCTCTACCTGTATATGTTACTCAGTATATGTAGGTGCCCAAGTCAATGTCACTGTGTGTTTGTGTGTGTGTGTGAAGAGAGTGGTGCGTCACTGCATGCGTGCAGCGCATTTAGGTTTTTCAACACCAAGAAAAATAGATGAACTTTAGTCTCTCTAAAAACCTATTCTTTATAACCCAAAGGGTAGTCGAGTTGGCAAGGGACCTCGAGGAATGACCTCGAGGTCCTGAGTTCGATTCTTCCCCCTCCCCCTGCGGGTTATATATATATGAAATGCAGTTCTTTCAAATTTTCTATTGGAATTTTTTTTTTTTAAAAAAAAACCTCTTCTTTATCTTTTTTTCATCATTTTCTTTCTTTTACAATATACACATAATTTCATATATTGTTTTTGTGAGTGGGTGTTTACAGGATTCAAGAGGGATTTTTGATGTACTAAAACTCCTTTAGTGGTTGTTGTATCTTTAGATTGGAATGCCGTTAATCAAGTGCAAAGTTTGTGGCATATCTTCTTCAAACGAAGCGCGTTTTTGCGTTACTCGACCGAATTCCAGGCTCTTCTAAATCTTTCTTTGAATAAATTTAAATTATTGGATTAGCTTATTGTTAATTTGATTTGGTATAATTAGTTTGAAAAATCCTATTTTTACATCTTAGGAACAAGAAAAACTCACTGCGTCCTTTGTGGTAGCAACATTTGACCTAGATCTTGGATGGAAGTTTCCAAGATTTTAACATGTTTGTAAAAGTCCAAGGGAAACTCTTTTTTTCTTTTCTTGGAAAAGAAGGAGAAAGAGTTCAAATATCAGTGCATCTAGGTGGTGGCTGCATCGACCATGTTACAACTGGATCTTGGATGGAAGTTGCAAAGTAAGTTTTTAACATGTTTGTAAAAGTCCAAGGGCAACTCTTTTTTATTTTCTAGGAAAAGAGGGAGAAAGAGTTCAAATATCAACCTTCTAGGTGGCTGCATGGACCATGTTACACCCAACTTTGTCTTAGTTTTGCCTAAACTTCACTTCCATTTCTTCATATTTCAGATACTACTCGTTAGGGGTACAACTTAGATGGGTTGGGTTGGGTTGAGTTTCAACCCGACCTGAGAAAACCCAACTTTTTAAAAGCCCATCTTAATCCGACTCAACTTGGGCTTTTTACAAAAAAAGTCCAACCCAAGTAAAAATGCTATGGTTTGGGTTTCAACCCAACCCAACCCACCTAACATCTAATTAAACTTGTCTTTCATTTATGATTGAATAATTTTCCTCAACGCGTCTCATTATCATAACTCTCATTTGACTTATTAGATAATCCTTTAATCTTTGATAAATGAAAAGTTTCATTTATCTAGTCACAAGATAAATTAAAACATTATAAAAAAATGTTTCCGAATTAATCACTAAACAACCACTTTGCTTGATCATTAAAGATAACTTGGTTCAGCGGTCCCCAGGATCCTAATCCAGGTTTTCCACCTGGGTTCAAATCCTACCCGCCGCACTTGTTGGTGGCAAACTTACGTCATCGCCCTGCTTGTGCTCCACACATGGGTCCTTGTGCGCTTCGGCCCCGACATAGGTGCGGAAATCGGGGGCTCAGATGTATGTGGCGGCCTTGTAGGTTCCCGAGGCGCAATACTCCCTGCCGGTTGGATTAGAGCCTTACGAGATCTAACACTTAATAGATCCCTTCCAACTTTAACTCATCCATGAAAAATTACTATAACACTTAATAGATCCCCTCCAACATTAACAAAAGGTTCCAGTATTTTGAAAGCAGAAATAACGTTTAAAAGGGTACAATAACAAATAAGCCAAAAACTAATTTACACCAAGCAAAAAGGGGATATAGCTATACAGTTACTCTCCAACTTTTCAAGTGTGACTCAATACGACATTGTGTTCAGTGCTACCATTTTTACCATCATATAGTTCTGGTATATGATGGTATGGCATGGCATAGCTTATATGGTGGCCTACCTAAGCTACTAACTTTAGATGCCATTACTGTCCAAGAGACATTAGGAGTGACTCTACCGACTGTCGCGAAAGGGGAGAGAGAGCCTCTAAGGGATGACTCTTTTGGACGAAGCCCGTCCACGACCCCACGTTCTTGTGGGGCATTTCGTCAAACAGTTGGAGGGCATCTGGAAGATGGCCACATTTGGCGTACATGTTGAGGAGATTGTTGTGGAGGTAGAGGGAAGAGAGAAGGGCTTGCTTTACGAGTTTGGCGTGCATGGCTTTGTCGTGCCGCAAGTCGTGAGCTTTGACAAAGGTGCGGAAAATGCGAGAGGCCTTTTCGACTTATGCAGCGGAAGTGAACGAATTGTGTGGTTTAAAGCTGCCAGTAGAAAATTGGCGGCGGTAAATTCTTGCTACTGAATGTGATATTGTTCTGAGTTGGGATATGACGTTTGGTGGCACCATCTCTGAGCTACTGTTGGCTTCAATCTTTCTAATAGGCAACACATTTGTAATTCTGTATGCAGACATCGAACTGGACAGTTCATGTTGTGGAGGCAAGAACAAGCGAGTGGGGGAGAAAGACTTACTATTAGCCTGTGTTTTCGCCGGAGAAGGACGGTGAAGAGGCCGAATTTTGGACCCTAGAAATCCATTTGGGCAAAATTGGTGAGGAGGCCGAATTCGGGAAATGAGAGATTTGAAGAATGAAAGGGATCTTTGCTGAATTGGTTTTTTTATTGGGTTAGAATGGGTTAGCGTGGTTTTAATGGGTTTAGCCCAATTTACTTCATTTAAACATTAACCCAACTCAAACCAACCCACTTTTAAATTAATTGGGTTTAATGGGCTAAAGCTTGTCCATATCTGAGCTGGGTTGGTTAAAGCCCATTCTAACCCAGCCCAAATTGCACCCCTACTACTCGTGTTGATTTTCACGCCACTCCCACTAAGAAGGAAAACACAAAGTAAATATTTATTTCGCAAATCCCTGCATTAGAAGGTTCACCACATTGGAGATCTTTTTTTCTTTTTTTGGTTAATAAGAGAGTGACATAAATAGAAATTTAAGGATACCGTTTACTGAAGGAGATCATCAATTTCCTATTCATGACATCTCCATGACTGTCAAATCCATGAAATAGGAAATGCAGCCTGTTTATATACATTTGCCCATACAAAAGACATGTATGAAATTTGAGTGACTGAGATTACAAAAAGGTTTCACCGATTCAGTCTTGATGTTCCTGCTTTTGGGCATTGCATGCGAAATTTGAGTGCGTGCGTGCTTCCTTCCTTAAGTAGTCCAGATGCCTTTATTCGCACAAAAGGAGTGAAAATGATAAGATAGAGCAAAAGTCATACATGATCGATGCCACAATATCCAAGATGTCAGCAACTTCAGATAACTGTAAAAGAAGAAATTTGAATCTGTTAAAACAATAATATGTTTAATTTGTTTTCCAATGGCCCAGGTCACAACTAATAAGAGACCCCTTTCAAAATCTGAGTAAACATGAATGAAGGGAAAGAGATACTTGTTGATTTACATTTATCCATATCGGCATAAAAGCATGTGATACCAAGTCATGCTGTTAGAGTGGAGATATTAATAGATAAATGAAAACCTAAATTGATAATGGTAGGGTTGAGAGACATGAAGGATAGATGAGGTAGTATTATAGGCGAGTGTGTACCCCGAAAGTCAGATATGGGTTCGCAATTAGGTTGGGGAAGATTTATAGGTTTCGTTGGTAAGTTCATGTATAGGCTAAAATATTGGATACTATTTGTCGGGTTTGCTGAATCACTGTGATTGGATTGAAATGTACTTGTCGAAAGGTGAGGTTATTGCGATGAGTCCATATAAACCATAAGGTAGTAAAGATGTGTACACAAGGGAGAAGAAGGGTTTTAGTATGTAAAGGTCCACTAATCCATGCTATAAGCCATTCAGTGATGGAGCAATTAAAGTCATTAGTTCGAACTCCTAGGCGGATTCCATACCAAATAGGTCGTACCGACCGGCATCAAAGGAAAAGATGATCACTTGTTAAAGGAACTATGTTGCAAAGGGGGCATGTATCGGTACTAGTAATCGCAAGTCGATTTAAGTTAGTATGTAGAGGTAAGCGATCCCATAGCAGTTGTCATACAAGAAAAATCATTTTTGGTGGTAACGGTAATTTCCAAAGGTTAGTCTAGTCCTGATTTTAGTATCGAATCCAGCGGGTTACGAGCAACTCTTGTAACCAAATCTGAATATTTTCCCTATTACTCTTCCTTATATATCATTTGGTAGGCAGAGGCCGCCGTGAACTCTCCATTAGTGGTTTGACCCCATACTTTCAGATCATCAAAATCTTTAGAGGAAATGTAGATGACTAAAATGGCTCGGGAGATTTTTGGGGGAAAAAGTTCCGTCAACAGTTTTTTCTATTCCAATTATCATTGCTGATGAGATCACTCACTCTTGTAATTGACATGTCTCGATCACTATTTCTTTCAAGAATTAAGGATTAAATGTTTAGTATACAATTTTCTTGCCAAAGAGGGGCGTGGGACCCCATTCCTACTTGCCATCGAAGGCTTTGGAGTAAGACTTTGCGGTTGGCCAAGATGTTACGCCATCCTAGGAGAAGTTTTCAGTAGTTGGTGAGTTGAAAAAAGTTCTCCAGACACAGTATTTACCCCATAGAACTCTGGATATCAAATCTTGTGGAGCTTTAGATAACCTCCAGTAATATTTAGCTAGTAAAGCTCGGTTAAAAAGACTAAGATCTTTAAAATTGAGGTCGCCCCTATGTTTTACACCACAGAGGGCAAACCGATTGGTCTAGTGTACACTTTTGCGTTCTTCATCGCCAGACCACTAGAAAATTGCTTAGAATATAATTGATTTCTTCACAGATTGCTTTAGGAAAAAGGCATACTAACATGTGGTAGATTAGAATAGAGGATAGTACTATGTTACAAGAATTGCTCGTTCTGCTTTATTGAGAAGGCATCCTTTCAAACCTGCACATCGAGCTCGAATTTTTTGTATGATGTCCTGAAAGTACTATTTTCCGTGGGTCATTATGTCAAGAATGCTACCCAAGTATCTCCCAAATTTGTCAGATGATTTGAAGTCCAGGATAGATTGGAAATCTTGTCTATCCTCGGCACTAACGTAGGGGCTTGTCGTTCAAGTGGTTTACAAGTTGATCAAATTTCGAGCAATAGTTGTCCAACAGTCTTTTCACTTCGGAACAAAAGGAATGACTAAGTTTCGTAAAGATTCGTAAGTCATTCTTAAAAAATAAATGGTTGATTGGCGGGCTTCGAAGCCCTGCTTTAATTCTAGGCTTAGATCCACTGACATTTGTAGCTGTCAGGGTAGATGAGAAAGCTTATGCACATAGAATAAACAGACATGGAGAGAGAGGGTCGCCTTACCCTAAGCTAGAGAGAGGTTAGAAATGAGTCATTTGATATCCATTAAGGAGGATTTCATATGAAGTCTTCTTCGCACAGGTCATTAAAAAGGAGATAATATGCTCCGAGAATTTGAGTTTCTTGAGGACAACTTCTAGAAATACCTAATTTACCAATCATACGCTTTGATCATGTCCATCTTGAGTGCGCCCATAGTAGTTTTAGATTTCTTACAGGACCGAATATTTCGGACTAGTTCTTGCCAATGAGAATATGTCACAAATATTTATGCCCGAAAGAAAGGCATTTTGAAATTCGGAGATGAAGCTTGAAAGATTGGGTTTGATGCGATTGGCTATTATTTTAGCTATGATTTTATAAATGGTATTGCATAAACTGCGAAAATCACTAGGTTAGAGGCTTCATTACATTTTGGTATTAATGTTATATAGGTTTTGTCGGCTTCCAATAGCATTTGTCCATAGAAAAGAAAGGACATGGTTGTAGATATCATAGCTGCAGAAAGAAAGTTCCATCATCATTGGTATACTAAGGGTATGATACCATTAGGTCCTAAAGCTTTGAGGAGCGAAAGTTGGAAGATGGCCATTTTAATTTCCTCCGTAGTGAAACGATTTCCTAAAAGGTTGATCTGTCTTTTCGAGAGAGATTTGTTTAAGGCATTGAGGGTGCTCAAAATGTGTGGAGCAGTACTGACCACGGAGAAGAACAAAAAATAGATTTAAAAATGAACGAGAAGGCAATAAGAGATGTCCCTATGAGAAGTATAAGTATTGCCCTCGGCATCAAGTAGAGAGGAAATATGATTTCGGTTTCGATGAAGAATGGTTGAGGTATGGAAACTTTTGTGTTACAATCACCAAATTGAAGCCACTTTGATCTGGCTTTTTGGGCCCAAAACAATTCCTCATAATTCAAAATCCATTCAAGGTTATCTCTGGATTGACATTCTAAAATATGTGCGTCAGTTAAAGGCAAAAGACTCTGGAAATGGAGCAAGCTTGCTTAAGTATCAGAGTCTGAGCTTCAAGATTCTCAAATCTGTTTTTATTGCAAGATAGTAAGGTCGCCATCATATGCTTACCCCACGAAATAACTTTGAATAGAGGGAATCCACAAGCAGGGATAGACAAGGCTTGTTGTATGAGTTGAGTGTCATCCGGATGGTTCAACCAAAATGCCTTAAAATGTTTAGGGTGAAAAAGGAAATGTTGTGAAGGATAAAGCTCAAAAAGAAGAGGTGCATGGTCGTAGATTTGGATTCCCAGGTTGTGGACCTTGGCTAGGGTAAATCTGGACCCAAGCTGGATTAGCAAAACTTTTATCAACCACAAGCTTCGTTTAGATTTTCCATTCAAAACCACCCAAAGTGTTGCCTGAAACCACCATCCACGCACCCTCACACACCACCAAAAGCTCTACCACTGCCAGCGTTGTTTTGCTCCGATACATAGTTTATGGTCATCTCTCCGATAATCTGACGTACTATTCCCTTGGTTTGTTCCCTCTAACCAACCTCATAAATTTTCATGTTGCTAGAGGCCGATTTTTTGAATTCTAAGACCGGTTTTTTACGAAAGTAGGTGCTTCGAGTTTGATTTTGGCCTTTGTTTGGTCAAATTCTTCTTCTATATAATAGTTCATGTGCACTCGCCTCCATTTTCTTTTGGTTTACATGTCGTGGGTAGACATATGTGCTTTAAACTATTCCGATCATTCTCGTCGGGTTCAGTTATAATCCCTGAGGATAAGTTATCGTGGCTTTCTCAAAGGACGCAAAGTTTAGCTTTGTGTTAATAGTTCTTGTGTCCTCCCTGAAGAGCTTATCGACGAAAGATATGACGCATTCAAGGAGCGTCTTAAAGGGTGGGAACAACGTTAATAATCGAATTCGTACTCAGGTTACCAACACATAGATCCTATCCATTAATACGCTCTTTGGCATTTATGATATTACCATGGAAGTACGAAATCTTCTGGCCAAGCAATACTTATCTACTTGGTATGTTGGAACCTAAGTGGGACAGTCCTAGGAGATGCTGAGTAATTTTCTCAGCCTCGTGAATATGAGAATTATGCTATTCTTAATGGCTTTTTGTGATGAGTTTTAATAAACCAGGATCTATCCTATATTATCACTCTCTACCCACGTTAAATCGTGCAGTAGATAAATTCATTTCTGAAGAATATCGAACTTAAACTCAGTCTCATCGCTCTAAGCTTTTCACTGCTGCTGTTGCACACGCACCCATTAGTCATGAGCTTTCTTTGGCTCTTCCACAGTTGACTACTACCTCCGTTTTATCACTTCTCAGCTACTCATTTCACTGCCAGAAGGAACAAACATCATACCTTTTGGCATTTGGGTTATACTCGGAATCAGTGTCATAAATGTTTGGGATGACTATCTGCTAAGTCTGTCTCAAAGACTCTCGTGGCACCACAAATTGCTGTTATTGATCATCCTGATTCATATCCTGAGTCTCCTGCCCCTCAGTCTTTCCCATAGACCATAGTCATATCCACTGCTAATCTTGAGGCATTGATCAAGTAGGTTTTATTTCGTACTAGCTCTTCAGCCATGTTTGTTACTCTAGGTAACGTCTCTTGGTATATTGATTCAGTTTGGTGTAATCATATGACTTCTAATCCTTCTTTTCTGTGACTAAATTAAATCTCCTTGTGCTAATACCCTTCAAAGTCACAGTGCTAAGGATCTACAATGGACAATAGTCATATAAACTCTATCTCTTCACCTAGTTTGTCTGTTGACGTTACCTTCTTTGTTCCTTCTTTTTCAATAATTTGTTGTTTGTTAGACAACTTTGTGATTTGGGTCTTCTTTGTCTTGAAGCCAAAGGTGTGTTGTGCAGGTGCAGGATCCTCGAACGAGACATACAATTGGGATAGGTCGTAAGCTTAGACGCCTTTTTGAGATTTCTTCTCTCCATGTTCGCGCTAGCCTCTCTATAACAACACATATCCCGCATATTTCACTTCAGTTATGGATTCATGGCTTGACTATGCCTCGCATACATTGAGTTTGCAACTTAGCGTTTAGTGGTCTTTAGAAACCGTTACTCTCAGTCCTTTGACTGTGTGCCGTGTCAACGCAGAAAAAAGAGTGCTTTACCTTTCAATATTAGTGATTAATTTCCCAGAAAGGTTCTGACTCGGTACATTCCAATGTATGAGGTCTTAGCCCGACGCCTACCTTTTTTTTAGAGGTGGGGGGTTCTCATTACTTCATTGTTTTTGTGGATGATTTCTCTCGTAACACACAGAATTATCTTTTGCAACATCCTTCAGAGCTTCTTGCTGTATAAATAAAGTTTGTTAATCTGGTCAAAACCTAATTTTCTCATAATATTAAGCTACTTCGCTCTGATAATGCTGTTGAATATGAAGATTTTTCCTTTCTTGACATCCTTAAACAACAATTGTACCATACACCATAGATTTTATCACGGTACCTCTTAACCAAATAGTCGAGCTAAACATAAGCACCATCATATGTTGGATATTTTTGGCGCCTCTCGCCCTCTCTGCTTCCATTCTTGAAGCCCTTTGAGATGAAGCTGCTCTTACTATAGTCTATATATTGTTAATAGGATTCCTTCTTCTGTTACTCACCACCCGTCTTCAAATGAACGTCTGCTCGGGTCTTCTCCTCCCAATCATGATCTTAAGGTCTTTGGGTGTGCCTACTTTGTCGTGCTTCCATCCTATGAAAGTTTGAACCTCAGTTTCATTTATGTTGGTTTCCTTGGTTGGGAATTCAACATAAAGGCTATAGATGCTATGATCTTGTTCTTAAAGAACTGAATAGCTCAAGTTATGTGACTTTTAGGAAAATAACCTTCGCTAGCTTGTCTAGCTTATAATGTCGGTCCCTCAAGTCAGCCTCGCTTGTTCACTGAACTTGCTGCTGAACTTTTTTGTGGATGATCTTACTTTCTCTCGCTAACTTCTCCATTCTTGGGAACCTCGTCGCGCTACTCGGGTAAGTCAGTCTTGAGTTCTCGTGATTATCGCTGTGATTATGCTTTAGCTACATTCTATCAACTTCACACTTTTCGTGAGGGCAACTTAGATCCTCTTTAGCAATAAACAATTGCAGATGAATTGCAGTCCCTCACAAAAACTCACACTGACACAGTTAATTTGCTTGCAAATGTAAGTAGATTTACAAGATCAAGACCCACTCTGATGGCTCAGTTGAGCGCTAGAAAGCTCGTTTGATTATGAAAGGTTCACTCAAGAATAGAACATTGATTATAAGGAGACTTAGGGTTCGTTTGACAAAACTTTTTTTTTGGTTTTCAGTTTTTAAAGAGCAGTTAATTTTTTTTTTTTTACAAAAATAAATGGGTGTTTCATAACCCTATTTTTTTTTAGTATTTGTTTTTTTTTGGTGTTTGATAACCCTTTTTATTTTGACTTTTTTTTTTGGGTGGTTTGCGGTGGCGGTGGTGGGGCGTAGTGGTGGTCGACGGTGGTGGCGGCCGGCGGTGGTCGCCGGCAGTCACCTGCGGCCGGAGGTGGCTGCCGGCGGCCGGCGATGGTCCCCGTTGGCCGACGGTGGTCGCCTGAGGTGGCTGCCGGCGGTGGGAGGGTGGTGGTCTCAAAAAAAAAAACCAAAAGTGAAAAAAAAAAAACCAGTTTTCGGAGATTTTTTTTTACTCTTCAGTTTAAAAACTGATTTTTTTAATTGGAGAAGGAAAAAAAATGGTTACGAAACGCACTTTTTTTTTTCAATTTTCAAAACTGAAAAAAAAGAGGAAAAAAAAAAGTGTGTCAAACCCACCCTTATAGTACCGAGTCTCTACTTGTTATTGCCTCTACTCTAAACGGATGTCAAGAATGCATTTTTCAACGGTGTACTTACTCAAAAAGTTTATATGCAACCTCCTCCTGGGTATGATCACCCTACTAATAAAGTATGTCATCTTCGTTGCTCTATTTATGGCCTCACACAAGCCCTTCATGCTTAGTTTGCCAAATTTAGTACCATTAACTTAGCTTCACCTCTAGCCCCTATGATTTGGCTCTTTCCACCTGAACTACTACTAGTAGCACCATGTTGTTGCTCTTTTATGCAGATGACATGATTATTACTGGTGATATTATTGGTTGTATTCATGCTCATGAGAGCTTTCATCACCGGCACTTTGAGATGAAAGACCTTGGGTCTCTTAATTATTTGTTGAGACTTGAAGTTTCTATAGACTCTAGTGGTACTTACCTTACTCAGACCAAGTGTGCATCCAACTTTTTGTGATGGCTCGACATCTTTAATAGCATGACCCTCGCTACTTTTCTTGAACCGAATGCTAAGCATCGTGCCACTGATGGACTACGTCTTTTGTATGCTACTCTCTGCAGACAGTTGTTAGCCTTGTTCATTTGATGGTCACTCGTCCTAATATTTCTTGTGCCATCAACTTAGTAAGTCAATTAATGGCTGCTCCTCGATGTACGAATTGTTCTGTCGTACTTTGTATCATGAGATATGTCAAAGTAACTATGTTTCTTGGCATGCATTTTCCTTCAACATCTTCATTGACATTTCACGTGTGCTCTGAAGCTAACTGGGCAAGTGGCCTGATAGACCACGCTTGACGATTGGGATTTGTTTCTTTTTTAGTGAATCTCTTATCTCTTGGCATAGCAAGAAACAATTTGCAATTACTCGTTCTAGCACCGAAGCTGAATATTGGACTCTTGTCGATAATACTTTTGAACTTATGGCTTCCCTGGTTACTTTCAAAGACGGGAATCTCTTCTACCTCTAGTAAACCTATAATGTGAGTACAATTTAGATTACTCATAAATTATGTTTCACAAGCACACTAAACATGTCGATATTAATTGTCATTTTATTCGGTCTCATCTTTTGCATGCAACTCTTCATCTACTCTGTGTTTCCTCTACCGATCAGATAGCTGATATCTTCACGAAGACTCATCCACCAGGATGCTTTTTATTTTATTTTATTATTATCTTATTTTCAAACTCAAGTAAGGTTCTTCGTCATGTGTTGTGTATAACACTAGCGTTAGTATAGTTTTGTTATAGTCATATGGTTAGTGTACACATTGTAACATTACAATTATGGTTATTCTCTTGTATTACATTCAGGTAGAAATATAACAATATATTTTTTTCTCCTAATTTATCAAATTTGCATTCCTTCTTATCTAGTCTTATGCCAAGGTAATGCAAAGGCCAACACCATGGAGGTATCAACGCTTGCCAAGGCTTACCACGACCAAGTCAAGGCTTGCCGAGGTCACGCCAAAGCTTGGTAGCGGCCTAAAAAATACTTCCTCAAGGCATTATCCGGTGCCATGTCCCATTGGATAGAATTGATTTAATTAGCCTTGATGAGTTACCTTTGCTTTCTAAATTGATTAAACCATAAAATTATGTAGATACCTTTACCTTCCGATCAAAGTTTTCTACAGATGAAATTAGATACTTGTAAACATGTGCATCCTATTAATTCAGCATTACAGGTAATAGTGACAACATTCATCGGGTAAACGTGTGCATCGGTCTTCGAAATGATGCATATGCACGTCTAATCATATTGGGTTGAGGTCGATACGAGTAAGCTCATCTAGGTTTCATTGTGATATACTTGAGGTAGAAAAAAGTTACTCACTTCTTTGTAACCTATGGCAATTAATGTCAAACAAAAAAAAAAAATCTCCAGTTTGCAAAAATCTCCAGTTTGCTGAATTTTCTTTTTTTAACTTTTCGTAAAAAAAATCTCCGATAAAGTAATTTTTTAGTTTTACTCATGTTTGTTTCTATCTTGACTAAATAGACTATACTTATTTACTCTGCAATTATAGCTTGAGTTTAATTTTTCATTTACACATAATAAAATCTATCTTAAAAAAACCAAATGAAGAGACCGTGGGATAAATAAATTCTTAAATGCTCCAAAAAAAAAGGAAAAATGAGCCGCCGCATAATCCACAAAGAACACGTGGGATATTGCAGTTTGGCGGGACCACCAACCCAACTCTTGAAATGTTCTACGACTGTTCAACACCATTCTAAGGCGAAAATTTACCCAAAACAAAAAACAGAAGGGAAAAAGCACCCATTACGCCTTCCCTCGGCCTCTGGAGACGAATCAGCTCTGGTGCCTTCGTTGCGACCGTCGTTGACGCCTCATCTCCGAGGGTATGAGCATACCCATCATTTTCCTCTTATCTTTTTGCCGCTAATTGTTCAGCCCTTGATTCTTGGGTTGATGTAAATTTGTCCTGCTCTCCTGTCTGTCTGTAACAAGAAACTCAAAATTGCTTCCTACAAGGCTTTAACTCTAGTTGGATTGTGGGATTGTTTAAAATTTAGAGACCCATTTTTTCTCTTTTTGCTATGAAGTGGGTTTTAGGCGCATGTATGGTTTTGTGCCCGTAACTTGTATGAATAGTTGTTAACCGTTACCAAAAATGTTTTACTTGGTTCTTTTAACCTTTTCTTTAAAAACCCTTTGTTTTGCTCTGAAGTGGGAGAAATGTATTCTTTATTCTCGATGTGGAGGAAGAGGAAGAGGAACATTAGAATTTTGTAGCTTTCGGGTTATGATGGTGCAGACGTATTTTGCGCAGTTGGGGTTCATGCTGTGACTGTTTTGATGGCTATCCTGTGGTTTTTTGGAAAATTAAGTACGCTGTGATTCTGTTGTCATTTGCTAATCGTGGTTGGTAATACGGTCTAATTTGTTTCTTTAGCCCATACTTGATTGACGGGGTATTAAGCTTGTTCTACTAGGTCAGTCTTTAATTCCTTTTCAGGAATGTAGGGGTTAAGCATTGATCTGATTTAGGGCCTTTACCTAATTATGATTGTAGAATGACGGGTGCCAGATAAATGAGAAAAGATTAGAGCAAAAGAGGGGTAAGTTGAGTTGTTGCTCATCAATAGACGAACGGGACTCACACTTTAGTGGTTGGGAAAAAAGAAGAACGCATTTAGAACGACTGAAATCGGAGGCATTGATCATGCCTTTTCACAGTGGTGTCGTCTTCAAGGGAAGATGCATAACACATCTTTAACACTCAGTTGATCGAGAAGAGTCATGTTGGATAAGGAAGCTCATGCTTTGGGTTGTAGGCATCGTAAACGGGGACAGATGCATAAGAAAATAGTTGACCCTCAGCAGATTATTCATTTGCTATCCATTTGAAATCAAATTGTGTAACTATTTCCGTACAGATTAACCAAATTGTCGACTAGTATTTTGCGGAAGTTGAGTAATACGTTAAGACCTGCGACCGCTTCTGGGCACATCTGAGGCATTACATTAGAGAAAAGTACTTTATTTAAGTGTGAAATACCATTGCTAACCATTTGAGCCACTGGTGGTATAGCTAAGCGGGTATAGCTCAGTTCCTGCTGCTACGATTCAGAGCCAAGACACGAAGAGTTAGCAAGTCGTGACCATAGATAGCGTGAATATATCATGGCACAAACCTAGAAATAATGTTATACCAAGCTATAAAAAAGGCTACAAAATTGCTTTTACTTAAAAATAAACAACCTTTGCAATTGTTTCAAGTTGATATTCTCCTTAATTTCGTTCTTTATTCCGGCCTTATCTAGTTTGCATCATCTATTCTATTGTACATTTTTCCAACTTTGTTTCTTTACTGTAAGTATGTCTGTGTTTTCTTCTTAGGTTTTCACATATTGTGGCTAACTTATTTTACTTTGTATCAATGTCCATTTCTCCTTTCCCCACTGTTAGTATTGGAGGTTCCAGAGACACGAGGTTATCAGATAGTTATCTAGCCTTTGCATGCCTATTTACTTTTTGTGTATGAGGACTGTTACTGAGTAGTAAACTGCTTCCGCTTTAGGACACGCCACAACATACTCAGTTGCCTAATGATGGCGGCTGCAGGTTCTTTGCAGCTTTGCCATGAATTGGGAACATGCAAGAACCATCAGTGCGATAAACAGTTCCGGGTATGATTTCCTTTTCTAGGTTTTGTAGGCTTGTGTACTAGCTTTTGTCCTTATTCTTCATACATCTGTGTTTGTTTGCAGAATGTGATGGGTGGAAAGTTACTTTTATCGAATGCCAATCTTTCATCACTTTCTTTGGTATGGCTCTCTTTGGCTTGTGATAAGAAATTTGATGCATTTGTCTACTGCAACCTTGTAAAAGAAGTATCTAGTAAAAGAAATCTGTTGAATTTTGGCAAATCAAAAAATAATTGCTCATATTGGCTTACAACTTATCATGATATGTGTCTTTGTGATACATTTATCCTGTAAAGAAAAAGAAACCATGACATTTTAACTTTGTACATTTTCAGCGACAGGATTCTTGGAGTATTCAGCTTTCAAATAGATTATACAGGCCAATACGAGCCGTACCTCTGAGATATAACTTGTATAAGTGTCATTCATTCCTAAATCCAAGCCAAGCCTTTGACATTTCTAGCATGACAAATGCTACATCGGCACTAACAAGGTGATTTTTATTCTCTTGACAAACTCTTTCATGTGTGCATGCCATACATTCATTTTGATTAAGGACACTGTTCTGTGTTGATTCATGGATATATATGCACTTCTGTATGTACAAGTACAGTATAAGTCCATATTCTATGTCCAGGTGCTTTGGAACACTCTTCCTTTTAATTGTAAATGTTTTCCTGATTTTCTCTTCTTGCAAGTGTCATTGTAGTCTTCATTACCGATTGATGGACTTCTGTGCATTATTTGTGTGTGTATGGGTTTTTGCCTTTTTCTTTCCTTGGAGATTATTAATGGTTTATGATTACCTCATTGCAGTATAATGTTCTCGATAGTCGTGAATAGGTTTTGTCTATATGCCTTCTTCTTCCTATTTTGGGGGTAACCTTCACTTTTCAAAAGCAAAATCCCCTTGTGTCACGTATGCCTAAACACTTATATCTGCTACATATTCATTCAGGAAGCTCATCAAGTGGGTCAATATAGATTCACCTACTTTCTCATAAGGTTGCCTTAAAGCTTTAAGGCGTTAAGAATTAGGTTAAATTACATACGGCCTCTGAAGCACGGACACCTCTCCTAGGTGGAGGTATGGTGTCCTAAACGGACGGACACCCCGACACCCTCCGGACACCGCCCGACACGTGTCGGACACCGCCGATCGGTGTCGGGAATTTTTTTTTTTTTTTAATTTTCCGACACCGTGTCGGACACTTCACCGAGGAGTGTCGGACACGGCAATCGGCAGTGTCAGAACGTTTGGGGCCAATTTCAGATTTATTGAACTATTACCGTCTTCTTCCTTCTCACCTCACGGCTGTCTTCTTCTCTCTCACCTCGAGTCTGCTGTCTGCCGACCACGTCAAGGCTGTCGCCGGTGTCGCCAGTGTCGCCGGTGTTGCCAGAGCTGTCGCCGGTGTCGCCGGAGCTCTATCGACGAAGATCCGAAGCCGAAGCCAACGGATCTGACGGCTACAGTCGCCGAAGGAAGAGAAGTCAGCTGCTGCCGCTGTCGCTGTCGCCGTCGCCAGAGTCTCGCCGTCGTCGCCAGAGTCTCGCCGGAGGTCCTCCGCCGCTGACCCGCAGGTCACTTTCTTCTCTTATCCTCATCTCGTCTCCTGTTCTGGTCCTCTCCTCTTTCTTTTCTTTCCTGAGAAGTGAGAACAGTCCTCTCGGTTCTCTCTTTTCTTTTTTTCCTTTTCTCCCTTTGTGGTCACTCCTCTCGTTTCTTTCCTGTTATTTTTTCTTTTCACCCTTTGTCCTCTTGTTTCTTTCTTTTCTTTTCTTTCCTTTTTTTTTTCTTTTCTCCCTTTGTTGTTGCATTTCCAGTATATTGGACTAAATAAATATTGACCAAACAAATTATGACTTGTATTTAAATTCCTTATTTTGACAGCTTTTTATTATTGTTTGTTATTTTAGATTGTAGAATATATTTGATATTTATTATATATATATATATATATATATATAAAATAAAAAATATATTAAAAAATAGCGGTGTCCTGCGGTGTCCAAAATCTGATTTTTTGGAAATTGCGGTGTCCGGTGTCCGACACCGACACCGTGTCCGTGTCCGTGCTACCTGGCATACGGCACTCCTGAAGTTTACCTGAAACTACATGCGGCGCCTACCGAGTATTTTTATTAACTAAGCTACACATTTTTGTTTTTCAGTTTACAGAGTTAACATAATCAATGAAAAGATGGTAATACCCCTCATAAACAAAGTATACCCAATCTGTCATCCCCCTCTCCTCTGAAGCACGGACACCTCTCCTAGGTGGAGGTATGGTGTCCTAAACGGACGGACACCCCGACACCCTCCGGACACCGCCCGACACGTGTCGGACACCGCCGATCGGTGTCGGGAATTTTTATTTTTTTTTAATTTTCCGACACCGTGTCGGACACTTCACCGAGGAGTGTCGGACACGGCAATCGGCAGTGTCAGAACGTTTGGGGCCAATTTCAGATTTATTGAACTATTACCGTCTTCTTCCTTCTCACCTCACGGCTGTCTTCTTCTCTCTCACCTCGAGTCTGCTGTCTGCCGACCACGTCAAGGCTGTCGCCGGTGTTGCCAGAGCTGTCGCCGGAGCTCTATCGACGAAGATCCGAAGCCGAAGCCAACGGATCTGACGGCTACAGTCGCCGAAGGAAGAGAAGTCAGTTGCTGCCGCTGTCGCCGTCGCCAGAGTCTCGCCGTCGTCGCCAGAGTCTCGCCGTCGTCGCCAGAGTCTCGCCGGAGGTCCTCCGCCGCTGACCCGCAGGTCACTTTCTTCTCTTATCCTCATCTCGTCTCCTGTTCTGGTCCTCTCCTCTTTCTTTTCTTTCCTGAGAAGTGAGAACAGTCCTCTCGGTTCTCTCTTTTCTTTTTTTCCTTTTCTCCCTTTGTGGTCACTCCTCTCGTTTCTTTCCTGTTATTTTTTCTTTTCACCCTTTGTCCTCTTGTTTCTTTCTTTTCTTTTCTTTCCTTTTTTTTTCTTTTCTCCCTTTGTTGTTGCATTTCCAGTACATTGGACTAAATAAATATTGACCAAACAAATTATGACTTGTATTTAAATTCCTTATTTTGACAGCTTTTTATTATTGTTTGTTATTTTAGATTGTAGAATATATTTGATATTTATTATATATATATATATATATATATATATATATATTAAAAAATAGCGGTGTCCTGCGGTGTCCAAAATCTGATTTTTTGGAAATTGCGGTGTCCGGTGTCGGTGTCGGTGTCCGACACCGACACCGTGTCCGTGTCCGACACCGACACCGTGTCCGTGTCCGACACCGACACCGTGTCCGTGTCCGTGCTACCTAGCCCCTCTCCAAACACCATCCCACCCCCCACAGCAGCTGCACATCGCCACTCTCTCTCTCTCTCTCTCTCACCCACCCACACACCCACCCACCCACACACACCTCTGCGAACCACCACGGTGTATCTGTCACCCCCCCCTCTTCCAACGCTTGAAAACGAATGGTGGGGGTGGTGTAGTGGTGTTTGTGGTTGAAGATCGGTGGTGGTGGGGGGTTTGTCTTGGGCGGTGGTAGCAGGGCAATGGTGGGGGGTGGGGTAGTGGTAGTTGGTTGAAGATCTTTCATGGTGCGTTTGTTTTGGGCGGTGGTGGCAGGGCAATCGTGGGGGTTGGGACAATGGTAGTTGTGGTTGAAGATAGGCGGTGGTGGGTTAGTTTTGGGCGTTGGTGGCAGGACAATGGAAGGGGGTGTGGCAGTGGTGGATATGGTTGAAGGTCGGCGGTCCGGTGGGTTTGTTTTGGGTGGTGGTGGCAGGGCAATGGTTGGGGTTAGGGCGGTGGTGGTTGTGGTTGGAGATGGGCGGTGGTGGCAGGGTAATGAAAGGGGGTGGGGCAGTGGTAGTTATGGTTGAAGATGGGCGGTGGCGGGGCAATGGTGCGGGTGGGGCAGTGGTCTTTTGTGTGTGTGTCGCCGTTGTTTGTATGTGCCTATGTTTGTGTGTGGGGGGTGGCTGGGCTTTTTCTGGTAAGAAAGAGGAGGAAGACCTAAAGGGCATTTTTGGTATTGTAATAAATTTATGTTGCCCTAATTTTTTCAGACAGTTCCTTAACGGAAGTGGGTTTTATGTAACACAATGACAAACCACAGGTGGCGGGGAGTAATAAATATACTTAATAGGCGCTGCGGGTAGTTTCGGGTAAATCTCAAGAGTGCCATGTGTAATTTACCCTAAGAATTTTCAGCGCCATGAACGTTTGGAAAAAGATCAAGACACTTTTAATGCACATAATCTTTTTGTTTAATGCTTTTAGCTCATATAATCAAGTGATGGCTGGAAGCGGTCTGAAAATGGAAATTAAGACTGATATGGTAGTTCTAGAGCAGGCTGAAAGGAAATCTGGAATTAGGATAGACTTGCGCATAGTTCTTGTTAGTAAAAGTTTGAATTGGTTCTTACATGCTATGAGGTATAAGGGAAATGAGTTATTGTTAAAAGGGGGAAAAATGAGGAGAGTGAAGTTAGAAAATAAGGTCAACATACATCTAAGGAAAGAGAGAGCCTGGCTGAGAGAATTTTTGGGAATGGTGAGGAGAATGCTTGGTTTTAACAAAATGAGGACTGCTGCTAGGGGACGTGGAAACGTTTTGGCTAGTGATCGTACGATAAATAGGTGATATGTTACAACTCTAAAAAAGTAAGAATTTGGATGTCATTCAATTCTTGGTATGGACTGGTTATCTCAACATCATGCTAATGTTGATTGTCATGCTAAGAGTGTTACTTTTGATATGCCAGAACAAGGTACATTGGAATTTGTCGGGGATAAAGGGTTTTCTTTAACACCTATTATTTCTGCTATTCATGCTCGCAAGTTGCTTTCTAGAGGTTGTGTAGGGTACCTTTGTTATGCAATTGATCACGGTAAGAAAGAGCAGAAAATTGAAGACATTCCAGTTGTTCGTGAGTTTAGCGATGTGTTCCCTGATGATATAAAAGCTCTACCCCCTGATCGAGAATTTGAATTTGCTATTGACTTATTGCCAGGAACAAGTCCGGTTTCTAAAGTTCCATATAGAATGGCTCCAACAGAGTTGATGCAAGTTTTGTTGGGAACTTGGTAGGGCGAACATGAAAGCTTTTATGTTTATCAGCATATTAATAAAATTGGCCGAGGTGTAGTTAGCTTAACGCTATTGAAAAACAGTTATGTCTAACAAAAATCCATAGACCATAGCATTATTGGATGGGTGGAAAAAGAAATATTTCTAGAAACTAAAGAAATGCGGATTCACAACTGCAACAATGACAGTGGATTGTGTCCACCGTCAAGTTCATTGATGATTGAGGTCATAGAGAGTTAGTGTAGTTGACCTGGATTTAACAAGGTGGCTTTACTTAGAAGTGATTGTAGAAGACGGATGAATATAGTTGACACCAAGTAGCTGAACCTCAGGAGAATATTTCTGATATGGCATGCTATCTAGAAAATCACCTCCTAGTACTTGTCGACATCCTTTTTCGCAAGTGGTGATAGAAAGAAGTAACATAGCACGATGCACTCTTATTAGCACAAATAAGTAAGTAAGCAGATTAATAATTGAAGCTTTCATCATATCTAAAGGCTTCTTCGTCAAAGCCTGTTATTTTTCTTTCACACCGGCTGCTCCTGAAAAGCCATGGAGGTGTCATCACATCAGGCAAAGACCATTCCCTCCCTTTCTTCTTCTTAAAGAGATGAGAGCACGTCAAATCTTCCGGCTGATTTGAGAGAGCCTCCTAAAATGAAACATCAAATGCCAAAACTCCTGTGCTAGAATAATGAGGGATTGAGGGTTATAGATATTCTCTAGTGTGCTTGCTCATAAAACCCCAACTTAAAAAGTTCTTCCTCCCTACCTTTTTTTTTTTTTTTTTTTGTGGCTTCATTGCTAAATGACCTCTTAAGGGTTATACCCTCCTCCAATCGAACGCAAGCACTAAGGTTCTGACAAGAACACGCCGTGCTTTAGACCCATCCGCCTCACCCTCTAAGATTTTAAGAACTATAGCTTAAAAAAAGCAGGTGCTGTCCTCTGTGAAAATGAGAGTCCAAGGTACACGTGCACCTCATTTGCTCCTTCTGTAAAAGGGACGCCATCCCAGCATACCAAGTATCGTGCTATGAGCTAACCCCCAAATCTATTCCCACCCAACTGTGGATGAAGCAGAAGAACAAGGAGAATAAGAGAAAAGAGAAAGAGAAGGGAAGAGACAAACAAAAAGCACTATTGCTCACTTCTCAATGCTCGGTGATACTAGTTTGAACAATAAGGGGAGTATTACAATTTAAACTGTAAAACTACTTTCATAAAGAAACACAATTACGACTAAATTTATTGGTGGTGCGACGGTTGAACCTTGATCTGGAAAGTTTTATGGTTCATCAAGGGGATTCTTGTATTTGGAAATACTTTGACGGTTGACCCCTCCTCCACGCCAAAAATGCTATCCATAACTCGCTTCCAAGAAGAAGTCTTCTCCCCAGTATATCGCCAGCAGACGTCTGATCCAGCCATCCCCCCTTTAAGAAAATTGCAGAGACTTGGTGTTTCTAGATCAAGATGGCGATTATGGTTGTTTAGATTGGCTAATAACAAAAGGTTCTTATTAAACCATCTAAGACAAACATGATATACAGTTACCATGGAAAAAGTAGCTATTTTACCTTCTTATCAATAAACTTTGGCCAGCCTAACATTAGGTACATATACAAAGCTGTCCAGAGTCATTTATGAACCAGATTAACCAAGTTTATCAATATTTTACAGTTGGATCTTTTAACAGAGGCGTAGAAAGTATTATTTGTTCAACTAGCTAAACGAAGTTGGACTTCACGTTTCTCTGAGTAGGTTGAGAACAATTTGGTGTCACCTTAAATTTAGGTAGACAGGGGTACGGGATTGTGTTTGATATATTTAGTTGGGTATGCTTGTAAATCCTTTTATAAGCATTAAAAAGTATATGTAAATATTTTTAGAACTTTAATTTATTTTCGTTCCTCTTTCTATCCGCTCTTCCTCAAGTGTCCTATATACTTGTTCGTAACACTTTCTTGATGGGGCTCTTTTTGGTGGCATGTTATGCTACAAAAAAGACATTGAACCCGATTTGTTCTGCAAATAAATTAAGAATTTTGAGGAAAAGAACATGTATAGTGGTATGCCACTATCCTTTTATTTCGGATGAAATGAGTTAGACAAAAAAGTTAAGGCATATCCACACATGATAACCATACCGAGTCCATGCGACCCAGCTTTGAAACTTGGTGTTTATTGTATTTACGGTGCTCGTAAACTGTTTTTATGCAGGTCCTGCAGTGCTATACAAGGCAAATCTCTTGTACTTAAGTTCATTCCAGCAGTTGGTATTGTTGTGTTTGCTGTATGGGGTCTTGGGCCGCTAATGCAGCAAAGCAGAAAAATATTTCTCCAGGTATGTGATCTGTTAAAGTACAATTGCTCTAAAAGCTTAAGCTGTTAGAGACTTAGAGTATGGGCCCAACAATGTATATCATACTTGGCCTAATCTTTTCCCAATCTCTTTCTTTTCTCCTTATTTACTTCCTTAGCCCGTGTAGCCTCTCATTTTATTTCTCGTTATTAGTGATGTTCTTTGCATATACCCTGCAGAAGAGTGACAGCAGTTGGAGAAAGAGCAGGATGCATTATGTTATGACATCTTACCTTCGACCTTTGCTGCTATGGACTGGAGCAACACTCATCTGCAGGTGCCTTTATTTTAGATTTTCTTGAATGGGTTAGCAGGTTGCTGTTTGCGCCATCTTCTCTTAGTGTAGGGAATTCATGTCAGTCACTCTGTTGTTACACTCTTGGTATGTAACTTTCTTGCAGGGCTTTGGATCCAGTGGTCGTATCTTCAGAAGCTAGCCAAATTGTTAAGCAACGGCTCTTGACTTTTGTGAGATCATTGTCAACTGTGCTGGCCTTTGCTTATTGTTTATCAAGGTAATTACTGTTTCCATGTCTTATGAGTCAAACAGGGGATGCGATTGAGGGTTACAGAAACTTTTTCTATGGATTCCTACAATGTTTTTTGTGTGGATTATACACATTTTTGGGGATCTTCTCAAGTTGTTAATTTTTTGAATTTTATGATCATCTGTTCGCCTTTTCTTCTTACCTGACCAATTTCTTTGAATGTTATGTTATCGTCTATCTTTGTGATCTTTCATCCTACAGTCTGGTGCATGTTTATCTTGCTACAAGTTTCAGGCTGCATCTGTGACAACTGATCATCTTTAAATCCTTGGTGCAGTGTTATTCAACAAGCACAAAAGTTCTTCATGGAAACAAGTGATCCTACTGATACAAGAAATGTATGTTCCAAAGTACTTGACATTTAGGGGCTGGGTTCGCTCATCTTTGTTATGCATTTGTTGTTTTTTTCCGTCAAATTGCCAGAAAGAAAAAGCTTGCTACTGTTGTAGTATATTGAGGAGAAATACGGTACATAGGCTGTAGGTTATTGCTGTTACTCGATTAAGCAATATCCTGATGGATGAAATGAAAGGGTAGTAACCACTTGGCATGCTTGAGGCTCACATGCTATAAGGTAAGGTATAATGTAGATAAGCATCAGTGTTTCTGTGTTCTGATCCTTCTGGCTGGTTCACATTTGTGGTGTGTCCTTCCCGGAGTTATTGTTGTGTTCCATCGTTTGTATGTGACCAATTTCTTTAGAAAACTTTTAAGAGTTGAGTAATTCTTTGTGACAACAACAACAGCTAGAAACAATTCTACGCATAAAGGTTTTGGCTTCTTGACAGATGGGATTCCAATTTGCTGGCAAAACCATATATACTGCAGTCTGGGTTGCCGCTGTATCATTGTTTATGGAGTTGTTAGGTTTCTCTACCCAGAGATGGCTTACTGCAGGAGGTCTTGGGACAGTATTGCTGACACTTGCTGGTCGTGAGGTGTGACTCAGATTTCTATAATCTTCCTTACCATGTAGTATCTACTAGACTTGCAGTTCTGCATACACCTTGCCCAATTTCATATTTTCATATGCTGTGGATATCTACTGATTTTGGTTATTTCTCTATTCAGATATTCACAAATTTCCTCTCGAGTGCAATGATTCATGCAACTCGCCCTTTTGTTGTGAACGAATGGATTCAAACAAAGATTGAAGGTTATGAAGTTTCTGGTACTGTTGAGGTTTGTATTTAGGGTTGCAACAAATTCCTGAGCAAGGTCCATATAAATACATGCTTCATCTCTTGTTTTGAGGATTATCTATACTGCTATATGTTGACTGGAGCACCGGGTTTCTTTTCAACTTTAAAGCTATCTCTTCTTCATGACTCTCTAAAAGCTGAAAATGTCACGATATAGTGATATACCTTACTTAAAGTTGTCTTATGTTAATCTTGTTATCTTTTCATCTGCAGCATGTCGGTTGGTGGTCACCAACAATAGTAAGGGGTGAAGATCGTGAAGCGGTTCACATTCCAAACCACAAGTTCACGGTGAATGTTGTGAGAAATCTGAGTCAAAAAACTCATTGGCGTATTAAAACCCATTTGGCCATCAGTCACTTGGATGTCAATAAGATTAATGTGAGGATTATTCTGGATCATTCGCTAGTTGATTGAGTAGGGCTGCATTTGACAGCCAGAGAAGTTTGCATTCTATTATAAATATTTTGCCCCTTACTTTCTGCAGAATATTGTAGCTGATATGCGAAAAGTGTTGGCAAAAAATCCCCAAGTAGAACAACAGAAGCTGCATAGAAGAGTATTTCTGGAAAATGTTAATCCTGAAAATCAGGCCCTTTTGGTTAGTTTTCATTCTTAAACACTAAGATTTTTTGACTGACATTATTCAGTTGGTGGTCACTACTCTGTTTCTATCTTAATTTAGACGGTTCTCTCAACAATGTTACTAGGAAATAATGATCTCTTTTAGACTTATCTTCGAATATGTATATGTATATGGATTTTATGGTCGTTGGTTCCTGTGAACTCAGAGAACCATGGATCGACCCCATCATTTCCACCCTGTAGGAACTACGAGATCACCCCAAGGACGCCTTCGGCATCCAGGGGTCACGGACCGACCATAGAACCCTGTTCAGTTCAATAAGTGGAACGCATTAGCTGTCCGCTCTCAGGTTGGGCAGTAAGGGTCGGAGAAGGGCAATCACTCATTCTTAAAACCAGCGTTCTTAAGACCAAAGAGTCGGCGGAAAAGGGGGGAAAGCTCTCCGTTCCTGGTTCTCCTGTAGCTGGATCCTCCGGAACCACAAGAATCCTTAGTGAGAATGGGATTCCAACTCAGCACCTTTTGGGTGAGATTTGGAGAAGAGTTGCTCTTTGGAGAGCACAGTACGATGAAAATTGTAAGAGAATCGGATGTGTGTCACTGCTCTGGTATTCGTTCGAATCGACTCTTTTAAGCAAAAGAAAGTCTATTGTTGGCCTTTATTGTAGAATCAGTCGGGGGACCTGAGAGGCGGTGGTTTACCCTGCGGCGGATGTCAGCGGTTCGAGTCCGCTTATCTCCAACTCGTGAACTTAGCCGAGACAAATTTAATAAAATTTGAAACCACGCATGTACTTTGATATAAGCCAACACTGGTGGTGCAAAATTGTTTTTTCATTGAGATCCTAAGACTAGTAGTTCTGCGCATATCTGGTGTTTGTGTGAAAAAGTGACTTGTGTGAGGACAGGTGGATGTGGTGTAAAATGAGTTTTCTAGAGCTGCAAGTTCACGTCAAAGGTTGGCAAATGGTTAACTTTATAATACTTGTTGATAGGAGCCATTCCTTGTAGACGTGTTCCTGTCGAAAGTGAGGTCAATACTAATATTGTCAATAGGGGCCTCACTTTCTTTATAAAAAGGTGGTGACATGCATGCTCTGGCCCTCTCCAAGACTCGAAGAGTAGCAATTTTAACTGTTGAATCTTTTTCAGCAATGGTAAGTTTGGTTGACTAACATGCAACTTCTTGAAAATTAAGTTGTACGAGTCAGAATGGAAGTTGATTTTCCAAGAATGCCATTAATTGATTTTCATGTGGTGAACTAATTACTGATAAAAGGGTAGATGGAAGAGGAGATTGATTACAGAGAATAGGAGATTGAAGAGGGGCTTTTCATCTAAATTATCTAAATATTGAAAACAGGCTTCCAGAGTTTTTATCGCAAAAGTCGGTTCCTAAATGAGGCGGCTCACTGTGATTCAAGCATTTCAAATTGCAGGTAATGGTTGGCTCTAAGTGAGCCACTTTGCCAAGCAACTTTGTGGGATAACATCTTGGAAGCCTATTGTGACTCCTTCTAAGATGAGGCATTGGCTGGAAAAAGATATAGAAGTATGTAATAAGATGTGGTACAAAATAAAGAAGACGATTACGAAGGAAAATGAGGTTGATTGAATACAGAGCTGGATCCCTAATGCTTTTATGGAGAGTACATTTTAATGAAAATTTCGGATTTTTATTTTGAGTTGGAAAATGTTGACAGATTTTTAAAAGCTGGACCATTGATTGAACTGAAAAAGTTACTGGGTTTAGAGTCGGTGGTTCAACCTTCAGGTCAACCATGGTAGATCCTTGATATAACACAGAAATTATGTTTTAGTCTTTGATTTTAAAACACGCAAGTATACGGAAGTTGTTTAAGTAAATGTTAGGAACATGGTTTTATCTAGTAAAGCATACAAGAGAACTTTGACATATGCACTTTTTAAGTAAGGTTAGTGATGCAATTGAGGATTCAATGGATATGCGCATACTTATATTACATAGGCTGAAATCTTAGAAAAGCAAAACGAGTAGTCAACTTTACTGTCTAGCATCAAGAAACTCATTAACTTCTTAACTTTGAGAAAATACCTTCAAAACAATGTGTTCTAGATCTGAGCAGCAGAGAATAGCACAGGAAACAGTGGCTTTGTGCTGGCCCTCGCGCATATAGCAGCAGCAGAGGGATTGAAAGGCGCCACGGGGTTGAATTCTCAAAACCCAAGCCTCCAATGCTTGAAAGCCCTAGCTGGGGTGGAGCTGAAGCTCAATCTTACTGTTCCTTTTCTGTCTTCTTCAAAAAGCCCCCTAGAGAAGGCAGACTTGTCTTCTTTTATACCCACTCCAAAGCTTCCAGAGAAGCCAGAGCTTTGCACATAAACCCCTCCTGCAAAAGTCAGACTTCTCTAACTCCCCAAGCACACAAGTACGTGTACAAAATGACCCCAAAACTTCAAAGCTGACTCAGATTAGAGACTAAACTGAAAAGAAACTACTACCCCAAACAAAAAGTACTACAGAAGATACCTTTGAAAAAAAAGCTTGACATACTTAGAGATGAGTTTGCATCAGTTAGAGACAACTTCTGTATCACCTTATGTAAGAATTAGTTTTCTATAGATGTATATTAATGCACGATTTTATGTTCTTCGTAAAATACACGTGTAAGGTGGTTGCTTTTAAAGTCGTGAAAGTTGACGGGAGTAGTAGAGCATTACTTTTTAATGTGAGCTTTACACTAAAGGAAATAGTAAGTTGCTCAACTGTAAAATAGCCCAACCATCGACTTCCGTATCGGGTCAGACAGAAGGCAGGTCTTGGCAACACAGCTTGAACGCTGTTGGCAAATAGTGGTTTCGACATGGAAACGGGTACTGGCATGCAGCCAAAAATGATCCTCTACAGGTTACCGGTCTAGCTGTTGAACCAGTTTGTCCAGTCCGTTTCTCAAGCCATTATCTCCAGCTAATACCCTAGATACCTTATTTCACAGAGATGCCAGAGAGGTTTAGGGTGGGGGGGGGATTACTGGTAGTTCACTCCTTTCGCAGCTCTAACTCAGAGCTACTGTCATGTCAATCGTGCATGCGCGGTACATGCAGAATCGGACGAACTACTGTAGCTTTGAATTGAATTTAGTTCCATTATGCAATTTTTTTCTTTCTATTTGTTTATCAGAACAAATTAAGCACATCCTGATGCTTTCATGCATATCTTGTAAATTGCAATAATGCCTGTGGGTTGTATTTTTTACGTTCTGTTTACCATTTGCAGATCTTGGTGTCTTGCTTTGTGAAGACCTCTCATTTTGAAGAGTACCTGTGTGTCAAGGTATAATAACTTCTCACAGACACATCTACTTCCATTTATTTGGACCTGGCCTGCATATTTTGATATGTTGATTTATTATGCAACTACAACACCCACAATGCCAGATGAGTGATAATTCTGAGCTTTGGGAATTATGTCTCAAATCTACTGTGAAAGCATGGTTTTGGAGAGTTGTTAAGGAGGGCTGTTGGTCTTGCAATCTAAAGTTACACAGAAACGTACCCAAAGGCCAAAAGTATGTTACTTACAGAAAGTTCTTGAGCTAGGGAAGCAACCTGAAAAGTTAGTTCCCTTGATGAATAAGGATAATCATAGAAAAGAAAATTCTAGGAAGGATTTTCTTTTAAAAAAATACATGGTTTTTCACTTTTTCTCGTGCGAAATCAGTAGGATATAAATCCAGGCGATGAGCCAGTATTATGCTGGGTTACTGTTTCTTCCATTTCATAGTGCGGAGGTCTATTAACTTTTGGTACATTTTGTTACTTTTGATTTCATTTAGTGATGTTAGCAATTATTGTGTTTTGTCGGATTTTTTTTTGGAAAGCTGCTTTATACATCCAGGCTATGGTGAATGGTCAACAGTCTGCATCTTTTCTATTGAAGTATCTTCACGTCACGTCTCAGTTCATTTTTTATTTTTCTTTTGATTAACACAAAGCAGGAAGCTATACTGTTGGATCTTCTGAGGGTCATTAGCCATCACCATGCTCGACTTGCAACCCCTATTCGTACTGTTCAAAAAATATATAGCGACTCGGATTTGGAAGCATTTGCGGATTCAGTCTTCAATCGTGGAGCAGCAGCATCAAACCGTCCATTGCTATTAATTGAGCCCTCTTACAAAGTCAATGGAGAAGATAGAACAAAAACTCGCTCAGTGCGGACAAATGGAGAGCAAGACAGCAAGGCGGCAGTGCGGCCAACACCTGACAACAAAGTGGACGCCAGGGGTGGAGCGACACCACCGCCCGACAACAAAGCCAAAGAAAGGCCAACATCAGACTTTAAGGCCAGAGAGACGAGTATATCTGACACCAAATCAGACGCCAGGGCTGGAGAGATGGCAAATTCTGACTCCAAAGAGGGCCATAAGGTTGCGTCAACATCTGTATCTGATTCGAAGCTAGATGATATAACGAATGCAAAGTCATCAAATCCTGTCCCAAAAACCGAGTCCAGGTCCCATATTTCAGATAATTCGTCCCGGAATAGCTCTGCTAACAAGCAATCTAAGAATGCAGTCTCCGGGAGTTCTCGCCAAAGCAGTGTTGTAGACAACACTTCAGCTTCTTTGTCTGAAACTAGTGCTGAAAAGGCCGGCTCTTCCCCATCCACCAAACAAGGAGAGAGACAGCCACCAACATCCAGACCTGCCTTGGAAGAGAATTTAGTTCTTGGTGTTGCTTTAGAGGGCTCAAAAAGAACGCTTCCAATTGAAGAAGGGATAGTTACCTCTACAACACCAGCAGAACAAAAGGAGCTCGCTACATGCCGTAGCGGGAGTGGGTCTCCTCCAGCAGCTGAGAAGGATAAGAAAGATGGTCAGAATTTAAACGTTCCTGGCTCATCATCAGGTGATAACTAAGATCAGCGAGCCCGTGGAAGTCCAAGCTACATTACAAGCTTATCTGCTAACCCTATATGCATGTCTGCTTCAAGCAGCACCTACACTGTAAATGGCCTAACAAGTTCCTTGACGATTGTTTTGAAAGGGGATTCAATTGGAGTTTTCCCCAGTGGGCATATACTTCATACTTCATAGAGTATACCATTATGTTGGATTAGATTGTACTCATCGCAAATAGATCAAGTCGGAACCAAACCATTGGGGATTTGTAAAGACAAACAAGTACAGTCTGCTTCCAATCATATCATACCCATACGGCATATGAATCCAAAACCTTTTAGTGATATAACCAAGTTTTTTATGGTGTGCCATTGGCCCAGTTATCCATCTTCAGAGGTGATTCTGCCCTACGTCGAGCATTTACTCTCGAGTAAAGAAAACGAGTGACCATATATACTCGTGGTTTTGTTAAAATTTCCAGGCATGCATAATACTTGGATAGGAGGACGCCAACAGGACCTGGCTCTTGGCTCCTCCTGTGCAGATATTCAAGTAACATGGGCAAGCAAGAGCAAATATAAAGATGAGCAGACACTATCACTAATGAAACTAGGATATACATTACATTGTGCTGTTCGGAAACTGTATTAATACACTGGCAACGTATAACATCATCTCCCACCCTCAATAAACTCACACCTGGTGATACATGAACTTTTACAAATATGACAAACCAACTGGTCGCATTTATTTGAACTGTTATAAACCACAAACAATAGCTGCAATTGCAAAGTAAATGATAACTAAGGCATATTATGAACCACAAACAAAAGTTGCGATTGCAAACCACAAGATAAACAATGTGCGCTTCCATTTGTCAGTACGATGTCACCTCAAGCATGGCACATGCAATCAGGAGCTGGATATGTATAAATAGACTGGTCCGGCTTCCGTAACCTGAGTTGTCGTTGCCTGGTTTTGTGACCTTCAATGACTTCTTGTTGGAAGTCTGGCCAACTCATGCTCTTATTCATGAATAGCTGACCCAACAATCCCATGTTAGGCCTAATTGTCTTCATATTCTGGTAAGTTCGATGTCCCACCTGTTGAATGCAAACTCTGTAAGACTCAGTTTGGATACAAAGCCATTTTAACATGTGACAAAATTTGTTCTAATGCATATAGTAAACCTTTTTCAGCAGAATTGATGGAAACTGCCTCACATATGTGGCAAGACAGTTTCCGCATTTTGAACCAGAAGATAAAGGAAAATAAATTCTTCTTTTTTTTTTTTCTCTTCGGGTGGGAGCTCTTGGTTTTCTCCTAAAGGTATTCTACGTAATTGCCAAGTCATAATTTGTCTAATGAGGAGTATGCCATCAGCCAAACCATTCTATGGGGCCCGGCACAAAATATTTCATGCAAAATCTCACCGTGGCAAATATTAACACTAGTGGCCAATTATATTGGAGAAGCATCACATATATTTCCCATCAAGTTGCAGAACTTTCAAGTGCTTACCATTGCATTGTGCATATTTCCCGGAGAAGCAGAAATGAATATGTCACTGTGCATACTGACGTAGTAATCAACAGCAGCTAACAAAGAAGCCTTCCCTTTTATCTGTGCCCTTTCCGCTGCAGAGGCAAGGCTCTTTTTGTCCTCCATAAATGGAAACAGTTTTCGTAAGGTAGAGATCCTAGCTTCTCCACCATATACCTGGAGGTATGATCAGTAAATCAGTTAAAATTTAGAAAACAAACACACAAGTTCAACAGTGGAAATGAAGTTAATAGAGCCACAGAAAAAGAAAAACAAAGAAAAGTACATGGGACATGCTTCATGATATTGTATTTAGTGAAAACTTCTTTACTAAACCTTGTGGGAAGCAAGATATAGACGAGTACTGTTGTCAAAGCCCAAAGCTGCTAGCAGCAATCCAATTTCTTCCGGAGTCAATGGGCAGCGCCCCTGATTTCTTAACTCCTCATCCGTGAACTGAGAGTTTAACACCCTTCCCTGCCAAATTACTTGTCGGTACTTAGCCAGCGCCAATTTCTCAGCTTTACCGCCACCAAAGTCGCAGGCTGAATGAGCAGCCATATCCTGAAAAGCGTTCAGGTTAGTAGGAGTGAGTAGCAAAACAAATTACAGCCTAAACCCTTAGGTTGTGGATAGTTCAAAAGAATGAAGATAAGAAGGAAAGGACCCATATGGAAATTCAGGGTGAAAAAAGAATGAGCGCCGAATGGGGCATAATGTGCTTGTTTGCATGAAAATGGAATGGGGCTCAGAATGAGCATTTGATTCCTCTTGACTGTGTTTGGTTGGTGGAATGAACCTCAGAATGGTGTAGAATGACATTACTGCCTGCTTTTTTGCGTTGAATGTTTCATCTTTCTTTTTCTTTACTTTCTCATCTTGATTCAACCAACAAAATCGTTGACACTTTCTCATCTATACGACACATGATATACTCGGAAGAAAAATGGTAGCAGCACTATTTAGAAGCGAAAGTCATGTACAATAGGTTTAGCAAAAAAGGTCAGGATGCCATTCCAGCCTAATGGACCAAACAAACACGAAGGGGCCCTTCCTCTATGAACGGGCATTGCATTAAGGTCCATTCCGTGAACCATCCACGCCCTTAGATGTCATAGTGGAAGAAAGGTGATCATCAAGCTCAGGAAGCTACTCAATACATGCAATGTTCTGACTGAGAGAGCATAAAGACTACTAAACCAAATGAGTAGTGTTGATCCTATGACTGGAATGATTATAACCACTTTCTGAACAGCAATCTATAGCTTTAAGCATTCTTTCGAGTAAGTGGGCATCGGAAGATTTAGAAATTCACACACATGCAGTAGATAATGGCAGACAATTCACACAATATAGTTCAGAAAATACTAGAACGTCAGCAGGCAAAAACCTAATATCTTGAAAACCGAAACCAGAAAAGCACATCAAGGAGATTACTTTAATCAGGTATCAACATCCTGACTAAGTGGTCCATACCTTATCGAACCGAAGGTGCAGGACAACAAACTTCCCTGCTCCTTGCTTGCCTTTTGCATCAGTAACCTCTCTAAGGTACTTGGTACCAGCTACTTCATTTTTGCCAAGAGTATAACGAAGGCGACTGACAAGAGCATCTCCAAGAGCTCTAACATGAGGTACGAAGCTCAATGCTTGAAAGTTGACCTTACAACGTAATCGTTGGATGTCCATGGGCATGTTGTCAAAAGCCAGTCGGTGTGTAAATGGCGATATTGCTGCTATTCCGTAACTGCATCGTTAGATGAATAGTGACATCAATTTCCATATATTCAGAACGGATCCATAGTATTTGATAAAGAAGGAAAACCAGTTCGCAGAAAGATAACCTCACATAAACATTACAACATAACCAATGGAAAAATTTGAGGTTCTTCCCAATATTGCTTTACATGATAAGATTTCACAAACTTCAATGACTACCTTCTCTATAAAAGATAAAATGTGTTGCCACACACACCCTGCACTCACTCATGTTCACTACACACTGTTCCCCTAAAAAATTACCATGGGGACCTCCCAACTTGAATGCCAAACTTGTTACCAGGAGAACAGTGCTAAACATAAAATACCTTGCTTCACATGCATACATCCTTATTGTAATGATTTTCTTGTTTCAACATATCTAGCTCCGTGTAAACCAAATCACAAAAGAAATTCTGCCCATATCATCTATGTCAGCTTTAGAAATAAACTTGACTAAAGATATACATAAACAGTTCATTAATAGAGAAAGTAGCCCCTTAGAATCCAAGTGTACAATTCTTACAAAAGATGGTAAAAGCAGAAAAAGGTCATTTTGAATAGACTAACGATTGTATTCAAATTTAGGTTCCAAAAGCACTAGTATTAGCTATTAGGAAGATTGAAGTGTCAAAAAAACTTAACCTACCAGCTGACACCATTCATAGCCTTCAATTTCTACATCTAAGCAATCGCAAGATTAAATCCAACCTAAGATGATTTCGGAATTATCCAATAGCAACTTTAGAAATACAACTGAATCTTCATAATGAAACAAACGCAAATTGTCATCAGGGGTAATAAAGAATAACATTACTTGGCAGTAAAAAGCAGTAAAGAATTACTAAAGGAAATAAAGCACAGAGTCTTAAGCAGAAGAGAAAAACAAGAGAGACGAGAAAGAAACTCATAAGCTCACAGGCTTATCTCAAAGTTCAATACTTAACTCTCAACAACTTGCAGGGCTTACATTGATAGATATTACCTACAGTACCAGCCTTGATTTGTACTAAAAGTAAATAACTAAAAATAACAACAAACAGACAAACAACAGAGAGGCCGTAATAGATCATTATTTCTGGCTGGAATCGGAAGATGATCTCTGGATACACAAATGAATCTTGCCAGAGGAAATTTCGTTCCCTTCTAAGACTCTGAAGCTCGTAGATAATATGGTGTTCCCTCAAGGCTGTTGGAAATTTTTAAATGAATTGTATTTGTTTGGGTTTCTTTTAAAAGTTTCTAATGCGTTGAAGACTAGACTTTTGGGAGAGGGAAAAGTTAGATGGTTGCGTTTTATTACATGATTGCAAAGGATGTTGGTCAATGGGGTGCAAGTGAAAGGGTACAGCCTTTCAGCGAGACACTATGAGATACTCCCTCTGTCCCACATAATTTGATCAACTTCTTTTTTTATTTTTATTTTTGCATGCAGATTAAGAATTTAAGCGAGAAATGAGCAATTTTGTGGGACGGCCTAAAAAGGGAAGTTGATCAAACCATGTGGGACAAAGGGAGTATATAACAGTTGCATTACGAAAACAAAACCCATATTCTCTAGATACTTTGACTCTCCCTGGTTTTGCTTACAAAAATCTAGACACTACTATTTTGGAGAAGCAGTGTCCCAGACATCTTGGTCAGCTTGCTAGATATCAAAGATTCTGGGGTCTGCTTTCATCAGTGCACTCAGTAGGCAGAAAATAATCTATAGACTGGCCTTATTAAAAACTGGAGACGAATTTGTCAATAACTCAATTGCACAATGGTGGGGGGAAAATATTGGAAAACATTTGTAAGACGTGCCTTAAAGCATTTGGTTCATAGACTATCATCATCGAGGCGGAAATTTTGACCAATAAAGGCTTTTTCGTGGTCTCGAACCCGTAGGTCCTACATCAATTGGGAACTTTGCCAGAGGTGAGAAATTTCTGAAACTATTTCGGCATAATTTATTTTTTGTGGTCTTGCTGTTTCTAGTTTTGCTTACTGATGCACGGTTATATTCTAGTCATTTGATGTTGCTTAGCTCCAGGGCATTCCATCAGTATAGTTCTCTATATTAGCTTGGCTCCTTGTTTTTAAGAAAGCTGCCTTGACCTGAGTTGAAAGGCCATTTTAACCTGCCCCTTATCATTCAATATCGTAATATCACAGTCTACAACATTTTCCCCACCAATACTTGTTCTCCGCTGTCTTCGGACGTGTGATCACCGTAGGCTTCCAAAGACTATTATATTTGTCAGCCACACTATATGCCTCATCAATTAGTCCCTCCGTCCCATTTTGAGTGTCTTCTTTGACTTTGCACTCTGTTTAAGGAAGCACATTTTATAAAGTGCCAACTCATAACATATAAAGCCCATTTTAATGCTACTCTGCTATTTGGACAATATGCACTTGCAGTTATATCAAACCAAAACCATGCAGATTGTAGTAATATGCCTTTTGCCAACCATTATGAGCATTTTGATCAACGGTATATTTGTAGAAATATTTAACCAGCTATATTGGTGCCCAATGCACGACAAGCCTCAGAAAACAGAAGCAAAATACATCCACAAGGAAGCAATGAACCTCTCATCTCATAGCCTTGTCCATGTAAGTAATAGTTTTTTTTATCTATGTTCCTTGAATAGCTTTCGACAATGTAGATTGTCAAAATTTAAACAATTCAATCGCACATTTCTATCACCTGAAGAATTTGACACAACAGAAAAATTGCATAGCTACCCGTTCCTTAGAAATCTAATAAAACCCAGTCTCAGATTCTTCAACATTCAAGCATTTGTCTCCTAGTATTTCATCAAAAGAATGCAGGAACTTCAATTTTTAAACAGCACTAACCTTTAGCAAAATGATGTTACCTTCTAATTTAGTTGACTCACAGACTGTTCAGACTTATAGACTGGATGATGTAAGCAAAACATACAAGGTCTAAAGTACTGGAATTGCATATACCAACCTCTCAAGGACAGGCAAGACATTCTCTAGATACCAGTTAGCTGAAGCATGAATAGGTGTAGTTTTGATTCTGGTAGCTCGGATGGCAGTAGCATAATAGTCCCTGGTGCTCCAGGAGAATTCATCCGGTAACTCCTTAACTATGGATATGTCATTCTTCAACACATCGATAAAGTGGTCCACATCGAAAATATCCATAAATGAGCTGCAGGAGAGAAAAGGGTGGGAATTGATAACCACTTCAAACATAGAGAAATAAAAATCTATGACTACAGATACATCTACTTCTTAGCAAAACGAGCAAATTTTCCTTTCCTACCGTTCCCTATCCCTAAACTGGAATTTTAATTCTTAGCTATAAGGAATAGGCTACTTAAAAAAGTAAGGATAAACTGCATGGAACCTTGAATCTTGCCAAACAGGATTCACTTCAAGAAGAGGGATTACAAGTGTTGCATTCAAAATTTTAGCGACAGCAACTGCATCACATATCTGTTTGAAAGGAAAGGAGCAACATATAACAAGTAATCAGACAAGTGATTGTAAACTAAGTCAAGAAGGTGTAATTATAGTTCATAATAGACTTAGTCATCTACAAGAAAAATAATTTATTTCTATTAATACTAGAACTTACACCCATTCTCTGCTGGTTCAACCCTCCATCAAGAAACACCTGGAGATATCCCTGAGAATTTTCTGGTACTGTCTTGGAAGAAGGATGAATCAATGAAAGAAAAACGAAACGCGGAATGAAAATCGTACTGATTCCATATACGATCATACTTTTGATGGACATTTCAGGCATATCATAGAACCTAATACTCCTCAACTAATTCTATTTCTTATCACTTACACATGGAAGTGGTAGATTCAGCACAAGTTTTCCATCCTTGGTTAGCTGGAGGCATCCATAGATCAGATTCCAGTCCATTTGACTAGGCAACGAAAACACAAGTGAATATAGTAATTCTTTATACTTGATAAGCAACAGAAGTTCATTATATATAGGCATTATACGCAGTTCAATTAAGTCTTTACTCACAGTTTGTTCTTGTAGAGCACTCTTGAAAAGACGCAAGTGCCTAGGTTTTGGAGCGTTCCACTCCTGCACTCTTGAACCAGACTATGTTAAGAGAGCTAAACTCACCACCTTAACTTTAAAATTCATGGCACCAGGATAATCAAAAGGATGTACATGCTTTCATGGAGTCACCATACGCTTATGTGTTCTCAAGTTAAAAGATATAAGCTTTATAGCTTCCAGACCTGTTTGACAACCTTTGGTTCCAAAAGACCAATCGGGTGTTCGTCTCCTTCTGAGTTTTGGTTTTTTCCTTTTTCATTAATGTTTTTCTTTTCTTTTCTACTTCTTCCATGTATAATTGATTGCATACGTAAACATTGAGAGAAACTCAAATTGGAGAACGCCATTCAACAAACACGCTGACCCACCATGGGTACTTTAATCTTCCGGCTTTTTGAACTAGGAGGTGTTTTCTAAACTATAGCACTGTATTCATCAATATGCGTAGATGGAATTTGATGCAGTTTTGCAAGTTCACATAGTATCATAATGGCTGTATTTTCCTCTCTCCCCTACGTTGTAGCACCATACAAGTTCATTGATCCTTTATTCTCAAATATAAATTTTGGTAATTCGCAGTTTTGAACAAAGCATCACTAGACTGTTCTTGCATAGTGAAGCAATTTCATAGCATGAACTGTTCACAGCAATTGAGCACCTTTATAACGTCAACCAGCCTACATGAAACTCTTACACAATATCGATCACCTGTTCAAGCAATTCAAAGCATGAAATTTCTGCTGTGCAATGTGTAAAGAAAAATCGGGAATATCCTGAAATAAGCGCTGTTTCATAATGCAGTATTTCTATTCTGATTGCATAGTACGACAGTCTTCTCCCTATACGACGTCTTTGCAATCACAGTTGCCTACCCCTTTGGATTCCTCTACGCAAGTACAGTTGGTTCAATTGTTTTCTTCTTCCTTGTAGGTGCAGTAGCACGGGTATTTTTATTCTTTAATGAAAATGCTTAGCTCCCCTTATATCAGATTGGCGTGGCATTATAGCATCACATCTATACCTTCCCTGTACTTCTTGACTGAACTGGTCGAACTGCACAGCTTTATTCTTATTTTTTGGGTTCTTACCTTCTCCTCACTTTGTCCAATCGAGGAAGACCTGACCCTACGCACCATCTTCACCTTCCCTCTTATTACCTAATTTATACAGTCACCTTCTGAGTGTGACTCTTCTAGCAGGTTAGTTGGACAAACATAATGCTATTGCAGTAACTGTGGTCAGTATAGAAACCTCATGTTTTGAATCTAAACTCCAAGATTTGATTAATATTCCCAAAAGTCAGCTTTTTAAAGTTAGATCCAGGTAACGGTCAATAGCACATGAACATCCACCAAATCAACCGTCTTTGAAGAAATTATGACACCATATAAGCATTAACAGTTCCCTACTTGCCATATCTAGTAATAACCCCACATCACTTCCTATGCAAATTTCAGTAATAAGTTCTCTAATCTAGCAATAAAGCGTTTACCTTTAATTCATTTCCATTCACAACTAAACCCAATCATTAAATATGAAGCCCTAGTTACTCCAATTACCACCACAAGGATAAAGCAAACATCCCTACGAAATCTAGTCTACCCGTAGCATGCCCCCAAGTCAAACGAGGCATTCGTACAAAAAGAAACCATTTTCTGTCGAAACAAAAAAAACCCAGATAGCAGAAAGGGTGAAGAGGCATTCCAACGAAAGCTGAAATAACATATCTATACAGAAAGAAACCATTTTCTGTAGAAACAACAAGACCCAGACAGTAAAAAGGAGAAAGGAGAAAAGAACAGAATCCAATTAAAACTAACATAAATTTACACAAATGTAACATACCGATAACATGGAGGGAGAAGCATGACCCAGAGGAGCAAAGAGGCTGGGAAAGAGCACAGGAAGCAGCAGTACAAACAGACCAGCAAGAGGTACAACCCCCCCGCCGCGATCAAGCTTCATGCTGTCTGATAGGCGTCGGTGGCGGTAGATGGATTGGCCTCTGTGGATCTTTATTAAAACTTACTGGTGCTTACTTAGAAGCACTACAAAGTGTTGATAGAAGAGAGAGAAAAGAGAGACAGGGGTGCCATTATCGCCATCACATCACATCAGCATCAGTAAAGAAGCCCCAAATCACATGGGTACGTCACATTAATATATTCATACTTGGTATTAAACTTGTACCAAAAGGAACAGCTGCTAGAAATTGATTTCAGAGGAGGTGTCCCAATTTAAGAGGACCCATTACTAAAAACCCCCCAACGGATAGCTGCACCATTTTTAAGGTTTTATTACTGTTACGTGTCACTTTCTTTCTCTTTCCACTGAGCTACTCAAAGCCAAAGGGGGTCAATGACCGACTCTATCGAGGCAATCTCCTTTTAGCTTTTTCTTTCATTCATGGGTTTTTACAGGCATGTTTTGCTTTAGCTGTGGCATCAGTAGGGTTGTTAGGTGGGTGGTGTGCGTTATGTGGAGCAATTAATTGTACCGTCTGCTTTATTATTGTGGCACCGACACCTCCACCCCCACCATGCACTGTGCTTGGCTGTGGTCTCTCTCTCTCTCTCTCTCTCTCTCTCTCTCTCACATCTCTCTCTATCTATCTGGCCACCGGTGGTTTGGGGGATCCGATCAATCGAATGGTGACTCGTTCAAGGGCCTAATCGACTATAACAACTCAGACTGCTCGTTGATGGAATTGATGCGTGTATACAATCGCAAAAGTTTTAATAGTTACGAAGATGACTACGACCTCTTTAAAAAGATGTAATAATAATTATTCTTATTATTAAGTATTTTTAGTGTCTTTTAATTTTTTGATATTACAATCAGAATCGCTATAAAATTTAGCATCTTTGTTGTGGAGGGTCTGATGTGTTCAGGGATTGAGATTCCCTACTGTAACCCATTCAGGGTGCTGTACCCATTTCTGTGAGAGGGGGGGAGAGAGAGGGGAAGAGAAATGAGTACAGCATCCTGCTGTAACCATGGGTTACAGCAGGGAATCTGGATCCGATGTTCAGACCAAGTTGATGATTTCTTTGTTTGAAACCCAACCCAAACTCTGTAATGGAATTTGGCCGAGTTTGAGCCTGCTTAGTAACTTCTTGTTACAAGATACTTATTTAACTTCAATTTAACTATAATTGATTGATTTAAATTAAAGGTGGCAATTAAGACTCAAATCCATTTACTCGCCCAAATCCGTCCACTTATAATTCACTCAAACCCACTCATTTAATAATTGGATCGTAAATGGGTCACTTATTTTACAATTCAATTGCCACAAATTTAAGTGGGTTATAAATAAGTGCACGTTTAACCATATGAATAAAGTGATCCTAAACTGATGTTGGGAAACGTATAAGAACATGGAAATAAACTGTTGCCAAACAACTTGAACATTGGAAATCCAATATCCAAGAGAAGAGCTGAAAAAACAAAAGCTGGTGCTGGCACATTGAATGATGATGTAGATATTGCAACAGTGCAAACATTAGTATAATTGGCCATAAAGTGCAACAAATCTGACGAGAAAGCCTCAAAATTGAGGCTAGGTTTGACAAAAAAAATTTGCTCTTTTTTTTTTCAATTTTAAAAACTGAAAAAAGGAGCGTTTGGTAACCATTTTTTTTCAATTATAAAAACCAGTTTTTAAACTGAAGAGTAAAAAAAAAAACTCCAAAAACTGATTTTTTTTTTCACTTTTGGTTTTTTTGTTTAGACCACCACCACCACCTTCCCACCGCCGGCAGCCACCTCAGGCGACCACCTTCGGCCGTCAGTGACCACTGTCGGCCGCTGGCAGCCACCTCCGGCCACCACCACCACCACCACCGTCGACCACCGCTACGCCCCACCACCGCCACCGCAAACCACCAAAAAAATATCAAAATAAAAAGGGTTACCAAACACAAAAAAAAAAGGGGTATCAAACACCCACTTGTTTTTATAAAAAAAAATTTAAGCTGCTCTTTAAAAACTGAAAACCAAAAAAAAAAATTTGTCAAACAAACCCTGAATGAACTACAAAGATGGAATAGAAGGTCCCAGGAAAAAGCAATAGATCTAAGATCTCAAAACTAGATATAGACAGAAATGGAAAAGACCCGAAAGGGAGTAGATCGAACCTCAACCTTGAACAGTTGAACAAAAGATCTACACCAAACAGAATTGAAGCCCACACACATAAGAAAAACGTATAAAAGTTGAATGAACCTCCAGAAAATATAAAACAACTACCAGATCAAACCAAAAATTTCAAATGGCTACTCAAACCATCAAAAGCTTAGCTGAACATCGCACAGGGCTGATGGCAGCAGCCAAAACATCGCCATTGGCAGCTCTGATATCAAGTTGGAATTGGCCGTACGGGCAAGGGAAGAGGGACTGGGGGCGACGCCGCTCACCGGGCTCAGGCGACGACGCGGGAAAAACGAAGGGGCTGATTCAGACAAGGTAATGGGTGTAATGGGTTAAATCAACGCATTTAATAATCGATCTAGTTAAGCCATAAATAAAATGAGTCTAAATGGGTCAGTCACCCATTTGATCCAAACCCAACCCACCCACCAATTTTGCCGGACCTAATTTAAATCGTCATCTAGTTGTGGTCTTGTATAAAGCTTAACTCACAATAGTCTAACGATATGCTCATTTGAGCGATTTTTTATTTGGATAACTCGAACACGACAAAGAGAAGATGAATTAATTATATTCTTCAAAAAGAAAATGAATTTGAAGTCTAAAACAAGGAGCAATTTTTTCTATGTTAAGCTACGAATTCATTATGCACGTCACTAGAGGTCACTCGCAAGTGGTGCACAACAATAGGATATTTTGGCTTTATATTGAGCAAAATACTTCTTGTACTATGTGCAATAAATGAAAGGGTAACAAGTAAATTTGATGCTCCATATTTTTGGAGTCATTCATAGGGATGCAATTTGGGCTGAGCAATCCCTAGACAATTGTGTCGGTACAAGAAAATGTAGGTTTCGACTCGTTTTTATAGAGACCATCGTGGGCATGGGGTCAACATTTTAAGGCAGTAAAATTTTGGGTTGAACATAAACAATGGCTTTTAAGGACCCACTCAGCCCGTGCAATCATAACATATTACGTCCAACTTTTACATAACGTATCTATATGAATGTTGTGTGTTTAAGGCATGTGTTTTTTTTCTTTCAAATTATTGCACTGTCAATCACATAAAATCAATGTAATTTACACCCTCGAAATTCTTAAAATAGACCTAAGTATATTAGTGCTAAAAAAAATTGTGAAGGATGAAAAGTCAAGAAAGGTCAAAAAAAGTCCAATAATAATTGACTAAAAGCCAAAAAAGGTCAAACCGATTTGTTGAAGTCGAGCCATTTCTCAAACTTATATCGTCAGCAATGTTTAGTAGCCCTAGTAACGTCAATTACTTTTCGTTCTTTCTATTGAAACAGTTGTCTTTTTCACATTCTTCCGTCGCATTGTCTTTTTCCAGAAAAAAAACGTTTCTTTTCTTACAACACAATTTTTCTCAATGTGGAAACATCACTTTCTCTCCTGTAATATTTGGATACTTGAAACAACAGGGAAACTAACACAGTAAATAGAAACTGAGCGATAGAACTACTCAAGTACTCCTTATGAATGCAAGTATGTTACCACGTGATCAAAGTTCAAGCCTTCCTTGCCTCTGTAGATTGAACATGAACAATATAGGCACTGAAATATGTTGACCTATGGTCAACTAATCTTGTCTTGAACATAAAGCCATATTTCTAATTGACCTAATGCCTATGCCTTAACGGAGGAAGACTGTTAGTTTAAGGCTGGGGACAAATTTTGTAGGCTAAGGGTTCGTTTGACAAATTTTTTTTTTTTTGGTTTTCAGTTTTTAAAGAGCAATTTTTTAATGAGCAGCTTAATTTTTTTTTTTATATAAAAACAAGTGGGTGTTTGATAACTCCTTTTTTTTTAGTTTTTTTTTTTTTTTGGTGTTTGGTAACCCTTTTTTTTTTGACTTTTTTTTTTTTGTGGTTTGCGGTGGCGGTGGTGGGGTGTAGCTGTGGTGGTGGCCGGCGGCTGGAGGTGGCTGCCGGTGGTCGCCGGCGGCCGGAGGTGGCGCCGGCAGCCGGCGGTGGTCGCCGGCGGCCGGCCCTGGTCGCCGGCGGCCGGTGGTGGTCGCCGGCGGCCGGAGTGGCTGCGCAGTCTCCGGCGGTGGTCGCCTGAGGTGGCTGCCGGCGGTGGGAGGGTGGTGGTGGTCTAAGAAAAAAAAACCAAAAGTAAAAAAAAAAAACCAGTTTCTGGAAATTTTTTTTTTACTTTTCAGTTTAAAAACTGGTTTTTAAACTGAAAAAAATAATGTTTACCAAACGCTCCTTTTTTTTCAGTTTTTAAAAACTGAAAAAAAAAGAGGAAAAAAAATTTGTCAAACCTAGCCTAAGCTTATCGTTTAGTGATTCAGATCTGATTGATATATTATATAAATCATGAGTCCTACATGCATCTTGGAAGTATCATTTTGAAGAGCTCTTGATATTGATATCATGGAGATTTTAAGTACTTTGGGTAGGAGCAATGAGACTTTTGGATACCCAAAGTTTTGAAAGTTGCAAAACTGCAAAGAACTTTGGATCTCAAGTTCTCATATTCATGTCCTAAACTCCTGGTGGCATGCAGTCCTCTGCTTCCAAACCTCCAGACAAGCTCCATGGGATTTGGTACTGTGACTGGAATTTTTGTTGATGCTTGATTTTTTTCTAAGTACGAAATTTTAACTAAAACTTCAGGTGGGTAGAATTTTGTGGCTTTAGCCCACTATTTAAAGGCATCAATGCCAATCATTATAGGTACCAACTTCATTAGATATTGTCATCATTTTTGCAGTTTCAACCTTTAAATTTTTGGGGGAGAGAATTATATTTGGATAATTTAAGCCATAAGTTCACTTGCAACCCATGTAGCATGACATCTTTATTGTATCCAATCTCTCTACACAATCTGTAGTAACTAAATGAGATCTTAGCCTTGAGGAAGGCTTGGGTGATGTTTATGTGTGTTGTACCAAGTGCAACATTGTACCCTACTTTGATTAGCACCGCTCTTTTCTAGGATTGAGACTCCTTGAACTATAGTTAGCAATTGGCAACGTAGGCATCGGACATAACCTCGTGAACATGTCGCGTGCATTTGTTTGATTGTTTCTTTCTCTACTATTATGGTATTAATTAGTCCGGCAATCCGGGCAAAGTCCGTTAACGTTCGGTTATATTTGACAACTTATGTATTCGTACGTTTGAGTGTCAGTATATATTTAGTAGAGTTAATGTAAGGTATTTAGGCTTTATGTCGATGATTTTGACCTAAACTTTATTTGTATTCTCGTGAAGCGAACCGTCAAATTCAAAATATGTCACATTCATCCATTTCACATATAAGTATCATCATAATCAAAAGAAACTCAAAAAAGCATAAAATTTAAAATGTTCCAAAATAGTAAATACCGGACTGATTCCACATTTATTACGATAGTGAAATACCTTATGATTACACACGATAGTTGAAGATAATATTAAAAGAATGATTATACATTTCTTTTTTAGTAATTATTGTACTACTATGTGATTAAGTAAAAGATATGTCAAGTGGATGACAACATTGTTCACGTCTACTTTATCGTATAGACTATGACAGAAGGGGCTACAACGGCGTAGGGTTAAAAAAATTCTTAAATATGTTCACTTACTTTATTTTTTTTGCTTTGTAATTAATTGTTGGTTGAGTTCTAATTTTATAATATATTCAGGTGATTATAGTAATGCCTAAGTTCTAATAATTTCATTTATAGATTAAGAATACAAAATAATTTTACATCTAGAATTATGAGTTACAACATTCATTTTAACGAAAACTAATATTTTTCGTATTTAAAGTTTGTTTAAGTGCTAGTAATCATATTAACTCCTAGTAAGCTTCAACATTTATTTCAATATAGGGCTAATTACACCTATGTCCCTGAGGTTTAGAGGTAATTAATGACAATGACTATAGTTTCAACAAATTACACTTATGTCCATTGATCAAACAGAATCGTAAAAATCCTAACGATTTTAATGAAAAGACTCTATTGCCCTTAAGCTGGAACCTAAATTTTTTTAATGCCATTACTTCAACAACAAAAAAAATCTAATTAACTGTTTATTCTTCTTCCTCTCCCCACGCCCAGCCCCGCCCCCCCACCCCGTCTGCCTCTCACTTCCCCTGCACAACCCGTCTTCCTCCCTCGTCACCGCCGCCACTGCCCCTAACTCACGCCGCCGTCGCCCTTCGCTCAGCCTCACCCCGCCGCTACCCACCTGCTATTGACTCTTATCTTCCTCGCCACCTCCGATTCCACGCACCGTCGATGCCGCGACGGCGAGATCGAATAGAATTTGATAAGATGTGATGGTGGGGTGGGGTTGTGGAGGGATGTGAGAGGTTGTTGCCTCTCGCCGATGTCGATGGCGTGATCATTGTTAGACTGGAGGAGATCGGATTTTGGGAGATGTTGGGGTTGGGGATAGTAGGGTGCGGGTTGTGTGGAGGGGTGTGAAGATTGATGCCGCGACGGCGAGATCGACGCTAGTGACCCGATTCCAACGGCTTGCTGACGAGATCGATCGCCAAGGGCTTGCCAGCGTGGTGGGGTGGTTCTGCTGGATGGTGGGGCGAGGGGGACTGCCGGTGGCGTGGGGTGGCGGAGGGGGCTGCCGGCGGTGACTTCAGATCTAGGGTTTAAATTGTGGAGAGAGAAAATTAGGTATTTACCATAATAAAGTACGAGGGGTAGTATCGTCATTTTAAAAATACGTATTGATGACATTATAAAAAAAAGTACACTTTTTGGACAGAACCCTAACAGATGGATACGGGTGATACATTTGAAACACTTTTGGTCACGGAATGTTACATTATGAAACTTTGTGTCCTTGACTGTAATTACCCATAACCTCAGGTACATGGGTGTAATTAGCCCTTCAATATATAATTTTATTTCTCACATTTTTACATTTTTTCTTATTTAGAGTTTTTTTAAAGTGCAAGTAAAAGTACAAAACTTTTTTTTATCTTTACTTAACTTTTGCTCTTTAGATTTTTATCATGTTGAATACTTTAGGTGATAAAAGTCATATTAAATATCAATAATTTAATTTATTAATTAAGTGTAGTATAAAAGCAATCTCCGACTTATGAGATATAACGTCTATTTCAATATATAATTTTGTCTCTCATGTTTCTACATTATTTCTTGATTAGTGTTTTTTGAAAGCGGGAGTAATCTAATTAAATCTTATCAGTTATTTTATTTATGATACACAATGCGTATGACTTGATACTTATATTTGATTGTATTCTTTTTTGCATTTAAAAGGAGTATATGATTTCAGTTTTTGAGAGATTGAGGTAATCTAACTAAAAATTAATTTGTGAAAGTGAATTTCTATTTTGGCATTTTAAAGTTTTTTGAATAGTAAGTCAAATAAGGTGTGATTCATTTTCTTTGCATTTGTTAGGTGTATATGATTTTCATTTTAAAGTTTGAGCGATTTAGGTAAAACTAATTTCTTGAATAAACATCTATTATGATATTTTGATATATTTAAAAAATTAAGTCATATTTGGTTTGTCTATTACCTTCATAAAATGAAAAGAAAAACTTTTAATTTGTGAGTATATAATTTTTAGTTTCATACATCATGGTCGTAGTTTTTTAAAAAAAAATTAAAGTACTTTTGAGGTCTTAATAGTCAAAATCAAAGCCTAATATGTAAATATATGTCTATAGCATAGAGTTTTAAAAGTTGTACAATTGATTTTCTAGTTTTATAAGATTTACAAATATCAGGACAATTATACTAACAAATTTTATAATAATAAATCGTAGTAATGATTGTGTTTTAGTTCAAATTCTCTAATAAAATTTAAAAAATTGTATTCAACCCCCCCTCTGGAATTGTTTTTGTGGTTTCAGGAATCTATATCGGTGAAGTTGTTTGGCAAGTGTGCTCAATGTGTTTTGATATAACAACACATATTATAAGTGTTTCAAGAAGTTTTTAAATATTCGATATCTTCATTCCTTTTGTGCCTTTGCTCCTTTTTTTTGAATAATTAATGACTTATTTGCCCATTTTTTTAGTATTAATAGAACTTGTACAAAATTTATTATTACTTCAATCGACATGTCTCAACCATTTCCTTTTCTTTTGAGTCAATATTTATTTCTAGTCTCGAAAAGAAGTTTTCAAATGTTCAATGAGACCTTTTTTGCCTCTCATCTCTTCTCTTGATCCTTCAAGTTTTAACCTTCAATGGCTCAAAGGACGAGTAAGATAAAAAATCAGAGCAAGGCAAAGGCTACAAATCCATTACTTTCACAAACTACTTCCATAACTCCAATTACAAAATCAATACCATCAAACGAGTCATCCTTCCAACATCCAGGGAGGAGACATGGTTAAAAATTGTTCTCACACCCGACTCTACTACGAGAATCTGCTATATCCACATGTCCACATATGCATGAGAGTTCGACAGTACGTTAGTGTGATTCAAGCAGTGAATCCATGACTCCATCTTGCTACATCTCCCCTCGATCTACAAGGTCTACCAACTTTATCGACTCTCTAGGCTACGAAGTCATGTCAATAATGATAGTGCAATTAGTCGCTATCGGATATCATATTACCGGTACAAGAAAGGCTCTCAAAAATCTTATAGAGTAAGATAAATGTTAAGGGCTCAAATTGATTATTTACTTTGCAAAGTAGATCTCATGGAAAACTCTCACATCATCATAATAGGTACATATAAGCTCGAAAAGTCAACAAGTCCAAAGTTCATAATTGAATGTATTTCGCGGTTCATCTATAATGTTAATTAACTGCAAGGTTTCATCATGGTGAAATGGTTGATATCCAACCTGCCATAATTTTGAATTGTGTTAAGTCATATGTCAAGCCATACACATAAAGAATTGAGTTCTTGAAGATGTCAGGAAACTATCGACTACCAAAGCGCTAAGAATTTAATGGCCAAGGAAATCCAAGGTAGCATATTGTTCGTTTTGAGGAAAAGAGCAATAAAGTCGGCCCACCACACCAGAGTCCATAATCAGATGCATTGCCAAATTAAGGAATTAGGGGTTTCCAGTAGGCAATCCCTAAGATGGTTGGGTAGTTGGTTGGATTTGTGGTAGTTGGATTTTTGAATCGTCACCGTCCGTGATGGTCGAATCGTGGTTATTGGGCAGTGATTGCGAGACGGCTAGATGTTGCTTGCGTGACGATATGATTTTTGATGGTGGTTGCATGATGGTAAGGGCAGTTTTGTGGTGGTGGGTAGGGGTTGTGAGGTGGTTGTGTTGTTGCTGTGTTGTGGATGTAATGAAATGGCTTCTAAGAGAGTCAGGCGAATAAGGAGAAAAGGTTTCTCTCTTTGCCATGTGATGATGGCATTGTCCCCAAAACAATGACTTATGAAGTAGAAGTCTCTAGTCTAGTATGTAGCGGGGAACAACTAAAAAACATCTTAAGTGTTTCTTGAAATGGACACCTTTCATAAATCGACTCAGAATTATTTTTGGAATAATAAACCAAAAGGCGATTCTAAGCATGATAAATTTACCATAAGATACTGAAAGGCGATGCCAAACACATTATTGTGAAGTTAAACATGGAACATGCTACATAAACACCGAGACCTCTCCATGTTATTTGAAAATCAAACCCCATCTGACCCCAAAACCATATTCTTAAGCAAACACAGTGACAACTGACAATCACACAACCAAGGGCGGATCCAAGAAGTCTAATTGAGAGGGGCCAAAAAGTCATAAAAAAATTGATGGCTAACATAAAAGAATTACAAAATGTTCAATACACTTAAAACGAGAAAAGTAAAAAATGTATTATAATCAACGTCACTATTGAATACATTAAATGTAAAATAGATTGCTCAATTTGATTACTAATCATATAATTTGCTATTCAAAATGATTTATTTAACTTGGTAAGGTTAGTCAATAACAAATTACTTATCTTGCATGAAAGAAACTTAACTCTTACCTATATAGACGTGTTACTGATGTGATTATGAATTGTATGAGTATAATATTCACGTATAAGTTGACATACTATAAAATTTTAAACTAAAAAAAAAAAACTAACTTTGATCCATTTGTTTGTTTTTTTTTTTTGTTTGTTTGTAATATGAAGATTTAAAATTTGAAATTTGAAACACTGAAGATGGAACAAGGAAATGAAAAAAACAAAAATTATGATGGTCGATAGCACAAAGAGCGAAAAGCACAATAAATAAAATGTTAATTGATTAAGGTTGAATTATAATGACATTTTTGTAAATATTTTAAATATAATTATCTGTTATTTAAAATTCTTTTAAAAAAATTCTAAAAATTTGAGGGGTGCCGGGGGATCCCCCGGTTCATGTGGGTGGTCCGTCCCTGCGCACAGCTCTAAGTTGGTTTTTATTTTTTTCGATAAAGAATCCAAACGACGCCGTCAGCTTTCTCAGTTCCCACATTGCTGGGACACGCGCGCCGCACATTGCTGGCAGAAACACAAACACTCTTTAATTTCGTAGTGTGTGAGTAATACCAGCACCAACAATTGGAATTGGGCAACAAATCCGTTGAAAGTTGGAACTCGACACAAGCAAAACAAATGCAGACAGATCGCAAGTTGTTGATCTTCCCACCTAAACCCCTTTAATATCCCAAAAATCTCATCTGCGTACCTCTTCAACTACCCAAATTTCCCCTCTTTCTCCCTGCATTTGCATAATTCGGGATCTGGGATGGCCGGAGCTTCGTCAGTAATGAGGCGCGTGTACCTGGCCCTTTACAATTGGGCCGTCTTCGCTGGATGGCAAGTTCACCTCCATCACCACATTTCTCAGTCTTAGCTCTTGTATCGAATTTTGGATGCCAAGTTCAGTTACAATTGGGCCGCCTTTGATCTGATTTTGTGTTGTCTGTGTGATACTAGGCTTCAAGTGCTGTATTTAGCTGTGAAAGCCATCAAAGAGTCGGGTTACGAGCACGTATACGACGCCGTCAAGAAGCCTCTGTTACTTGCTCAATCGGCCGCCGTTTTGGAGGTAACTTCAAAAAGTTAAAGGAGTGGTTTACGTGGATTAAACCGCGGAACTAGAAATTAACGCACTTTTTGCTTTACTCTAATAGACCCAACCTGTTTTTGGGTCTTTATGGGTAAACCATAATCATTTCATACAAGTAAGTAGTAGTTTACAAGTCTAATTATGCTGGAAATATACTAAAGAAGGGAAGTTTGGTATTACCCATTTTTGTGTACTACCTTTTGATCTCATTTCTATATAAATCAGATTTCTACGTATACCCAAATTCACCCAATTGGGTGTATAAAGTTTATTTTGCCACTTTATTGGTTTCGAAATTGTAGATTTTAGGTTTTTTTTTCAAAAAAGAGGTTATATATTTAGTTTTAGTGCATTTAATTAAAAGAGCCTTTGATTTCTTGCATTTTTTGAGAAAAACTTGTTTGGGAGTATTTTGACCCTCTTTATATTTGGTGTTTTTGAACAGATACTTCATGGGCTTGTAGGTGATTACTCTCTCTTTTGATGAGCTATATGTTTTAATGGAGTATAGTTGCTTATATGATCAAATGGAAACAATTCTATATAGTTTCCTTTTTTCCTTTGACAAGGTTTGGTAAGATCTCCAATCACAGCAACCCTGCCACAAATAGCGTCAAGGTTGTATGTAACATGGGGCATTTTGTGGAGTTTCCCCGAGGTTAGAACAACTGCTTCCATTTACTTTTAATTGTACAATTGCTTCTAATGATGTAACGAAGTTTACCTGTCACAGGTCCAAACCCGTCTACTTGTTAGCTCTTTGGTCATCAGCTGGTGTATCTCTGAGGTGAGTCTTGAATTGACATCAAAGATTTTGGCTGGTACTTTTGGATTTTTTCAAGTTTTCATCAACATTAGAGAAATTAGCCTAGCATATCTTGTGCTTGTTTTTTCATACCATAAATTTATCAATTCATTAGGTCTTGTTTTCACAGTTCCAATTCTGCTCGTTCTTCATCAAGTGGTTAAGCATTTTGGGTTTTGCTTTTGTGTATGGTGTTATTCATGCGTGCTTGTCTGCGTATGTGTAAGTCGGGGGATGGGGAGATGGGTTTCATGGAGAGATCATCTCAAACTGTAAGATGCTCCTTTGCCTCTTTCAGTCTTTTATTATGTTGTGGTTGGTGATGATTTTCGTTTGTGAAACCGTCGCCTTTCATGTGAGAGGAAATTCAACTTTGGACTTTGCTACCAGGATAGTGCACTAATGTGCGTCTCATCTTAATGACTTCCACTGATATTACATAATCCATCGGCCAGGCGATCTGAAACTTCCATAATTTACTCTTTCTTGAAAATCCCGGTTCATGCTATTTAATATTTAGCCTGGGATGATTGTTAGGATTATAATCCTTATATGTTTTTATTCTTGGTTTTTTTGCTAGATGTAATAAAGACTACATATATTGTTGTTCTCTTAATCTACATGATCACAAACATTTTGGTCAGTTGTTTGGTACAATACGCACTATCAAAGATAATAGCTGCATTTGAAGCCCGTTACCATGGCGTTGTGCACTATTCATGATCCAATCTTTCCTGATGATTTTCTGATAGACATATTTCTGACTTATTTTGAAATATAGGCTTGGGTGCATGGATTTTGTAATTGTTGAGCGATTGTTTTTGCTGTTGGTCTAAGATATCATAGATATCGTCCTTGTTATCAGACTCTGAAATTTCCATTTTTTGGGGTTTGGTGACGTCATTATGAACACATCTAGCAACTTGGAATGTTACCAAGATGCATATTATCTGATAATCAACATTCTTTTATCATTTATAATTTCAGATAATTCGATATTCTTTCTTTGGTACAAAGGAGGCTGTTGGTTCTGCACCTTCATGGCTCTTGTGGCTCAGGTAGAAACTGTGAAAATTATTGCTGTTGGAGTGGAAGTGATTATGCATTAAGGTTGGCCTTTATGTTAGCTTTTGAATTACCTATTGCAGGTATAGCGCTTTTCTGCTATTATATCCAACAGGCATTGCGAGTGAACTTGGTCTGGTATATACTGCCATGCCCTTCATGAAGGTAACAAATATGAATGCGCATTCAAGTGTACCCTTACTAGCTTTGTCGTTTCAAGATGTGTTAATTTGTAACTGGTATGCATCCCGTAATATAGTTCTTCTATAGGTTTGACGCATAACAGCAATTGATTGCTTACAACAATCTACAGGGGTCGTAGAATAATGTTATTGCAATGGTGCAAGAACCATATTCGAAGGTTATGAGTGCACTGATATATGATTTACTCTCATGTCATAGATTCTTAAGCTCGTGCTTCAAAAGGGAAGTTTTTGACAGTATTTATACGTTTCCTAAGTTAGATTGCGCTACAACAACAATATAAGGAAAACATGAACCCATAAACAATTATCTGGTGTAGTAAATTTTGCTCTTAGGTGCAGCTTCTTTTAGAGGACTGGATTTTCTGGTGATGTCCTAACCTACCGTCATCATAGGTATTATTGGTATAGAATAGATTACTGCCAGAAAGACATATAAACAGTCAGGTGATTAGTATTCTAGTCGCCTTCTGAGCTTAGAGCTGCACCAGCTTTAGTCTAAACATCTTCCAAGTAAAAACAATTCCACTTTGAGTTTGAGGGCCCAACTTATTTTTTCAGCAATGCTATATGTTTGTCATCTTGCTGAGACTTCTGTATGGATTAGCAAGCAGTTCTATTTCGAGAAGCAAAAGACCTTTTTCATCCCCCTCCCCCCCCCCCCCCAAAAAAAAGAAAAACAACCCCGATAAAAATTTGTTTAAACTTGGCACCCTGATCAACAAACACATGATGTTTGCAGGAATCTGGAAAATACTGTATAAGGATGCCAAACACTTGGAACTTCTCTTTTGATTACTCCTACATCGCAGTTATCGCTCTCGGAATTTATGTCCCAGGCATGAGTCCTTGTGCATTCTCCAACATCTTTTTCTGTTATTTAGCTGGTTGTATCCAGGGTGGTTTATCTTTTCTTTTTTTCCCTGATTGCTAGCTTATCTATTGCAGGCATTCCCCACTTATACGGCTATATGCTTGGGCAGAGGAAGAAGGCTCTGTCCAAATCCAAAAAGGAGTAAATTGTTTGCTTTTTACTTGCCTAGAATTTCGTATGTGCAGCACTGTAACATCTTCGATTACATTACTCGTTACATCATAAGCATATAGTCTTTGTCACTGGCTAACCAAAAGCTAAAAGGGTATTCACATAATCTTTTGTTGCTCAATTTTTTGGGTCCTTGGAATTTTTTTTGGTTGAGGGAGTGTGGATAAAGATGGAGATACCCCTCCACAACTAATAGGCAGGGATCGGATTTGAACCTGCAATCTTCATGTAATTAGCCTGATTGGGTTGATCAATTCGAGAGACGAGAGCTAGAGTAGGACAAAGTGCAAACAGTTTAAGAGGCCTTTAGCATAACTGAATAACATCTGACAGTCGTCCAAAAGTGAACATTTTATTGAAGATAGTGAAAAAAGAAGGAACATATTAAGACTTATTTTGTATGCTCCTTCTCTTTTTAGTTTTTACTATCTTTTTGCACAAAGGTCTGGATTTTCATTCTAAATTTCATTGCGAGGGAGAAATGAGAAGAGCCTATAAAGAGGTCCTCAGCTAGGATGATCAACACAGAGTTTCCTCCACGTCTTTCAGTCTCCTCTCTAATTTTTTTTTCTTTCTTTTCTTGGTAATAAAATTCTTTCATTCCTGTTAAAACGGTAACTCAGAAACATATACGCTCTCGCCAAAAGTTTGTTTTTCCAGAAAATGATTTGAGACCGAGGGGCCCGCAAGGCTCTGCATGTAGGTTTTGGTTGGCGAGTCGCACATGCAACATTGAGGATATCCACATGGAAGGTCTATCTTGGTTATGCTTGATGGATAAGCTACTCACGAAAGACATGAAAGCCACAACCAACATGACCATAAATCTAACGGTGAGGTGGTATACTTTGACTGGGGAAGTAGGCTTCAAAAATGGTCATTATTCATCAGAAAAATTGCCAATGCTTAAACAAATCAGACTCAGCGTATTTCTTGTTGACTTGAGCAATCTCTGGTTTCTTAGGGAAACTACCAAGTGTAAATGGGACTACCAAACTTTGACATAAAAGAAACGGACATGTTTGGGTGCAAGTTCTTGAAATTCTTCTTGCAATTCTGCTGCGGCACGCAAGATCCCAAAGAAGATTCACTCTCCTTCTGCAGCAGCACTGGCGGCATTCAGATCAACACTTAGGTCAAGAGTCTGAAGCACGAAACAACCAAACCAACACGTTAACCTTATTTACTCGTGCACATGACAGGATAGAAAATGAGAAAATAGAACCGTCATAGAAGATTAACTGAGCACAATCTATCTACTGTGCTCTTGGAAAAGTACTCGAGGCATTATGATATGCACAGGTAAACTAAGTTATACCTACGGCGACATTTATTTCGTACCGGTCCAAAATAAGTTGTTGATGAGACAACATCACATGCACTTTTAGTACCACACTCCATCGGTGGGATACTCTAGAGGATCCAAGTCCGATTCTTAAGCATACTTCCAAATATACACTACCTATTGTTTCTACAAATGTTGCTTTCCCAGGGATTGCAAGTTTAGTGAATGCCAGCCAAATTAAGTTGAAAAATGGCCTCTCGGTGTCTCCATATATGTAACTAGTGCATCTCATAAAAGGTTAATTAGAGAACCTTTTCTAATGTTTATGATACTTTCTTGTACTGAAAGTCTACTCAAGATGTTAAGAGACTAGTTTCATCAACTATCTATAATAGTAGACTAAGCTTCCCTGAAGAGTAAATTGACTGCTGACTCTGCAGTATAACTCACTTCATAACCTGGAGCCTTAGTGCAAATTCACTACTCCAAGCCTTCTTCGAGTTGAGACGAGGGAAGATAGTAATTGTTTTATAGCTTTTGGGAACAATCAGGAGCTTTCCGACACCTAATAAATATGTCCAATTGTTTCACGTATGAAATAGTTTAAGAGGTTCAAGGTTCAACAAGAAAGTTTGACAGCATTTTGATGTGTTACTATTAGCATTGCTCACTTTCTTATTGTGGAAAATTCACGTTCTGATGCCAGAACAAACTAGAAGAATTTTCATTGTAGTTTGACTGGTTTCCAAGCACTTGATTCAAAATGACTTTCCATTGCTCCTACACTTGATTCACAGTAATTTGTAGATTGTTTCATTAGTATATGCAGAATTAAAACTACAGGTGTTGATTGTCAAAATCAGCTTGACAGTATCACTTTTGTTATCTTCCAAGATGCGTATTAAGGATTTTAGGGATCTTTTAAACATCTAACATGCTAAAACTTGGAAAAAATACATTAACGTTCTCAAATCTACTAGAACTAACAAAAGTTCATAATGTAGTTAAATGTTGAAGTTCAAATTGGCCATTCTCAAAATGAAAAGATTACCTTCCCAGTTATCTGGCTGTACATGGCAATCACATCTTGTACCGTCGACTCGAAGTGGGTTGTCGCATCGTAACTCTGAAAGAAATTTTGACATAGAAGTTATTAAGGACTTCCATCTCAAAGTAAAACCATATGGAAGGAGAGACCAAAACAAAATAGATGATCTGAATCCATCCCATTGCTACAGATAGTGTTTTAGTACTAAGAACCTTCTACTAGTGTCACCTACCAAATCTTCTTGATATTTTTTACAACTAGGAGGATGTACGTGCAATGCACGTGTACATTAACGTGTGACACGATAAGATTATTTTATACAAAAGTCATAACTCCTTGTATTCGCTATACTAACGCAATTAATTTTCTGTAGTTCAAGTATAAATGTCAGCTTAATTGAAGTTAAAAGTGCAAGTTTAAATTGGAATGTATGTGCATATGGATTTCTCTAAAAACGAACTCATTTAAAGAATATTAATAATCTTCCAGGCACCTTCATCTAGCACAACTTCTATAGAACGTAAAAACGTGTACCTCGATTTGATACTAATGATAACTCTCCCCATCAAAGTCTTACCCACCATTCTTTTGAAGTAAAAACAATTACTTTAGTATTCTTCTTTAGAAGGAGTAGCTGAAATAGTTAAACCGCGCAATCCTTTCATGGAGGAAGGACGTTGTACCACATTCTAGCTTTCAATCGATGCATTTAGTCTAAAAGGTTTAAAGTTTACCAATCAACAAATTGATATTTAACTTTAAGCCATATCTATATAGCTGTGATTTTTCGACTTTAGCTTTCAATTGTTTTTTAACTATTTTTAGTGTTTATATTCATTCTATAATCCAACTTGATGAACACGGTAGTTGTCGTGAATGTATCACAATCGTCCTTAAACACATTATTTTATACTTTATCATGTTTAATTTGAGAAATAAGTTACTATAAGATTAGTGTTTAACAAATTTACTCTTTATGATTGCTACAGTAAAATGTTAGTGACTTCTAACCCGCAGAACATAAAAAATGCCTATCTATTTGCAAATATACGACCACTTTCTAGAACTAATATCATTATTAGGCATTTCTTTGTTAAAGAAAGGATTAGGGCACTGCCGACTAAACAACAACGATGCTATTAGTAGATTCCAATCTCATTACTATAATCTTTTGTCGCCTAGAATGCTTAATTGGTATTTTTCAACCGCCCCTGTAACCCGTTACGGGCAAGTGATGAATCCTTTACATCCTTGTTGATATGGTAGCAAATGTAATTTAGTTATCAAAAGATGCAATACTAACATATAAAACAAATAACTAAAAAAATGCAATTACTCAAATTGTTGAAATAAATTTAATTCGTTCTATTCTCTAGGGGTGAGCACGGTTCGGTTGGTTCGGTTTGAAGGCTGAATACCAAACCAAACCGACCGTCATCGGTTTGGAAGAAAAAAAACCAAACCGTAGTTGAACGGTTCGGTTTCAGCGGTTCGGTTTCAACGGTTTGGACGGATTGGTTTGGACGGATTGACCGGTTTGGGTTAGTAATTAATTTTTGGATTTTTTTTGGGCCTAAATATTGATTATTTAGCATTATTTATACACATAATAACTAGTTTTTTAGAGCCTACCTATTGAAATTAGGTAGAGTTTACACATATATGTGGTGGTTAGATCATAAGTATAGCAAAAATTAAATAATGACTAGGACTAGATAAAGATTTATAAATTTTTAATTAGATATGTATAGGTTCGGTTCGGTTTAGAACGGTTTCGAAAAAACCAAACCGAACCAACCGAACCGAAAATTGGTTTGGTAAAAAAAAAACCAAACCAATTGTTTCTTTAAATCGGTTTGTGATCAGTCGGTTTGGTTGGTTTGGTTTGACCGGGTGGATTTGTTTGAACGGTTTAAATGCTCACCCCTACTATTCTCTTTCCGGAAAAATAAAAAGTGGTATATAGAATAATTTTATAAAAGTTAATTTCTAATTCCAAACACATATAATTGTCCATCTATGTAGTATCCAATTAGGAGTATCTAAACTAGTGATGACGGTATACATAAAGATGAATAAGAAGTGATGTCATGATTACTTACCCCATTCAAAAGCAAAATGTGTAATTTTCTTGTGCGCATTCATCAACATACAATGCGATATCTATGTATAGGAAATGATAACTATCTCTATTAATCTTTATGTTTAAGATTTAGATTTTCGAGAAGCGGAAGAGGTGGAGTCATCCTTAAGTAGAAGGCTGTGTCGATACTTAATCATTAATTATTATAAAAAGTATAATCTTTAGACTTTATTAGGGCATGATGGTTAATAACATAAATTTTCATTCCTAGCCACAAACCGGTAATAAAGGTAAGAGTACTCCATAATAATCAAAAAAAGAAAAAGAAAGTTAAGTTGCTCAATATTTAAAATTTTGGGTTAGAGAATTAATAACATTTGCATGGACAAGACCATATATATCACACAGACACACATACATAAATATGTAAATAGACACAAATATATATATCACGTCTTAAAGCTAAATATAGGAAAGCTGAAGGACAAAATTAAGCATGTTTAGTTTTTTAATCTTTTTTGTTTGTTGAACCATATTACCAAATTTTCATTGCCAATGTAAAAGGCTGAACTGATTATCCATAAAACAATATGAAAGTAAAATTTATCTATTTCGAGAATAATCTAATGGTCATTTAAGAAAAGTTAATTGCTCTACTTATGTCACAAAATGCCCAACTCTATACAAAGCATCAAGTTGTAGATAACAATGAACAATACACCCATTCTATTGATGATAATTTGTATTCCATATAAGAAATGAAGAGAATTTATGTTCTAATTGTAGCATTTATAAGTAGTAAAAAAAAAAAATTGTTACAAGAATTTAAATTCTAGGCATGTTAATGATAATGAACATACATTCATTTATTAATTGTCTTATGAATGGCAAGGGAGTGAATTCTAAATATAAGAAGAGTATCGTGGTCTAAAAAATGATTTTCAAAGATCCATACTTTTATAAGTAGTATAGAAGTATAGATATAGATATAAGAAAGAACAAAGCAACAAAGACAAAGTTAGCTTCTTTCCACATAAATCGCAGTCTGAACCCAATAGCATCTATGGATCGTGAGAGAATCTACTACTGGTTTATATGAAGACCAAAGACAAAGCTAGCTGCTATAACTGGACAGGTCAGACAAGGAGCCATGACAAGAAACTGAATATCTGTCACTCTCTCTTCCTCATATATACTCCATAAAATAACTGTATTAGATTTAAGGAGCTGAATTAAACCATAAAATTCTGATCCTAAAAAGTAAAAATAGATTGAAGCTGCATATAATTCTACACGGACTTACAGTAGATATGAAGCAGTTGTCAGTGGCATTCTGGTTAGTGGGTTCGTATCTGTCATAAGTATCAAAGAATATTTCGTCTACAGGTCCAAGGAGCTCTATCCCATGCTTCAGTTCCACTTCAGGATTATCACTCTCAGCCTCTGTTGTAACAAAAGCAATGTATTTACCTTTTGGAGCTACATTGTGAGAATAAGAGCAGCAGAACAGATACCTGGAACAGATTAAGGAAGACCACATTTAGAAAAGTCTTCCATTCCGAGACAAATATTTCATGATAATGTTGAACTTATTTTTGGATACGCAAGTTCCTTCAGTGACCAGATCTTTGCTACTTATACTTTCACTCTCCTGCAGCTTATCGATTTGACAAACTAAAAAGAAGTGCAACCACTTGTGCAATAACTAATTGCTAGCCAGAGGTCCACGAATTATAATTATCACTTTAGATTTTGTTGGTTTTCTTACTATTCCTCGATAGTTTTTGCCACCATTCGGCTGGCACATGTTTCTGGGAGAAGATATAACTCCACCAATTGAGCTATCGTGTATTTAGCATTCAACATACCTACCTCTTTTTCCGCAAGTTGGTTCCATAGAATAGCAAAACAAGAGAGGTTGAAATTCGGGACATTCTATCCTTGTGACCAAAAGAATAAAATATTTATGCTCTCAAGAAAATTAGTTTTCAACTTCGACTTAGAAAGCAAAAGTTGCTTCTATATTTTCACAGAAATTGCAATGTGATTTTCTGTCCCTAGTTAGATGTTTGCTTCCGTTACATTGGAAGGAATTAGAAAAAGAGAGCACTTTTTAAATTCTATATGGCCACATATTTAAAATCAAGTTCATGGTGCTGTAGCACAAATTTTGTCAGAGACGCATCATAAGTTGAAGGAACATACATGTCAGATTTACGTCCAAGTTGTTTCTGGGGCAAAATAACCTGGACCGAATGGGCATCATTGGTGTTTGGTATGGGGTGACTCATGATACAAATAGCACGAGCTACTTTCCCGACCTTCTTTACCTGTTGCAATAAACAAGAGCTGTTAGTCAAACCAGTCAAAGCAGCATAGTGAATCTACTGATTGATGGTTTTCATATACTTACTTTGTCAGATAGATATGATGGATCACATACTACTTTTTTGCACTTTGCAGTTTCTCCTTCTGATGTCACACCAAAGGCCTTTCCATCCTTATCGAATTCTACCTGTAATTTACAGCATTCGCAAAATGGTTCAACAATACTCAAAACATTATTTTTCCCATTTATATTAGCTAGGTGAATCATTTCTTGTCATTCAAGCTTAATTAGCCTCGCAAAATGCCTTCACGCAGTAGCATGCATGCTGAGTGACCTACTTTTCATGATAGCTCATCCGACTTCAAATGTATCATTCTTCCACCTTCACCACCTACAAACAACTAATCATCGCAAAAGAAAAAGAAGAAAAATAAATCTGCTATGCTAAATGTTGTCATTTTCATTGACACACCACACCACACCAACCTACTCATCTGCACAAATCCTCAACGACCATGGCATCCAACTTGTCAAACGTGCATTAAATTCTCAGTACATCGTTTTGTTGCCAAACATTCACCCCATAGTTTACGATTAGTTATGGTTATTGTCACCATATTAAGTTGTTCTGTGTCCTTTATTACCTTGCATTCTGGCTTGCTAAGCATGTAGGTTCCGCCATAGACAGCACTCAAACGAGCAAACGCCTGAAAATTATGCATATATACAAAGTAAAAGAGCAACAGAAGTAAGTTACCCAAATCTTGTTACCAATGAAAAGGTATAACATACCTGAGGCAATTCTCCGAGTCCATAAAGGGGGTATATATAAGGAGATCCTCCCTGAAAGCGAGCTAAAGACTCTGCATAAAGCTTTTGAAACAAAGGGGGAAACAGGTTAGCTGACTGCAGAACCCATGAGGCAATCACTACCAAGTTTTCACATGTTTGAAAGGAGAAGTGCACACTCCACCTGAAGTCAGATGGATATGATCTGGCTTCAAAGAATGCATGTTTTAAGCTTTGGTAGGTTTATTTTATGTAAGAACTAATCCTTACGAAAGGAAAAGCTGAGAAAAAGAATTACAAAAAAAGAAATATATGATATCGAATTTGACATGATGCACTTAATCAACCATGTACAGGAAACATGTTGCTCAGTCGTCCAATGACCTTTGAACAGTATAACTAATAACTAACATCCCTCCCACGATATATATTTTGGCATATAATATTGTGCACGAAGTTTTTACATCGGCATAAAGAGAGACCTAAAAGATTGGTTGTGCAGCAGCCTCCTTTTATGATGGCCTTCTATTTGGTACAAGTCCTCCCTAGATGCTTGCCAAACTACGTGAATAAATAGGATAGAGTTGAGCAGCCATACACTTCGGATAACATGTAGTTTGACTCTGTTCACCAACTAGAGATTGATCAAATTTAACAGGCTTGTCTTCCATACTTTAGTTATCGCGTATGGGTTAAGATGTCTGAGGAGGTTGGATGATACCAACAGCAATTACTACCCCTGGGACCCACCCACCCCAGGTTTTCAGGAGAGGGAAAGGAAAAGGAACGAATATACTTAAATCACCTCTAAGAATGTACTTGCAACCAATTAGGAAGAAGAACATGTACTTAAATCATCACTCAAGCATGAACTTGATACTGCATTTGAGGCATCACTAACAAGTTACAAGTAACAATCCAGAACCAGCAAGGAAAAACCACTTGCAGTTTGTCTTTCAGAGTCACAGTATAAACCAGGCAATAAATGATTTGAATGATTGTAAAAGCAGGAGGTGTTATCCAATGAGGAAATGTTAACTGCAGTTTTCATACCGAATGCAGTGTGGATGAGAAGAAAAATAAACAAAATTAGATTCTAGATGTTTCACCTTTACTCGCTTTACAAAATCCATAGCAGGTTGGTCCAAGTAAGCATCGTCCTTGTGTAGCGCCAATGAATGCCCAATGAAATCAACTGTATTGTCATCTAGTCCATACTTCCTATCAGAAACAAACTTACAAGTGCATAAAGCTTATTTACTTTTCCTTTAAAAAACATAAGAAAATATAATTGAGAATATAGAACAGAAAATCCGCCTTCCCTAAATTCTAGAGAACCATATTTAGGGCTAGAAGTTACTCAAGCTTGGCCTGCGACATTCAGTTTGAGGATCGTTCAGGGTTGGTTTGTGAGAGAAGTGAGCCAGGCCATATTCTAGAGTTCTTTCATCTATTGATTGACTGATACTACATAGAAGCTTCAAGACTAGGTAGCAAAAAGAGTGAAAGGAAGAAAAAATAAAGCTTTATAAAAGAGCTGGAAGGGGTAAATTGAGTTTAACGCCAACGTATAGCATCAATTGACATAGTGGCTGCTTTTTAACTCAAGTTTCCACCCTTGGCTGACTCTTAAATCAAGGATTAGACAAACCCTGATCCTTTCCCACTTGCTAATAACTAGCCAAACAGAAAGGGGTTGCACGGTAGAAAATAATATCGAAGACATTGTTTCTCATATGCTCTTGATGAAACTTAGGAATTATAACGCTTTTAAAAGTAAAAGTACGTCATAACTCAATCCAAGATGTAAATCAAGTTAAAGCAGTAGTTGTGGAAATAGTAATGGTTTAAAGCCAGGAGTCAGGAGATAAAACTTAGGGAAAATCCTAAACATTGAGCACGTTTTGAAGGAAGGATGTTTCTCACGAGAAGAAAGTTGGTTTTCTCAACTATACTATATATTTTGACAAGCGTAATGGATGTCTAACATCAGAAGTCGAAAAGATAATTTGACATAGACGAATAAAGAACAGCTATGCTACAGGAGACAGGATAATGAGCAACTAAAAAGTGATATCACTATCATATACAAGAGGATTACATGTGGATGTGGAGATCGATACGGATAGGCATTTACGATACAATAGATCCTCAAGACAGAAGAACTCGTAATAGGATGAAATAAGCAGAGGGGTAGATCGTTTGGGTGTGTGCATTGAACACAGAATGACACTAAAGAGTAAGAATGTTGTGATCACCATTGACAGGAATGATTACGGATGGCTAGACCAAGTTATGCCAATGAACAAACTATTTACTGAGTTGCGGTTGTTACAAAGGATCCCTAGATAGATCCAAAGGGAAAACAAGATCCACGTAACCAACCCAAGTAATGCCTGCTAGAAGCTAGTATTGCAGTCATTCAGCTTCAGTCATGAATCACTACCCTCCCTAAGATTAGATCAGAAGTAGTCTTATGCTAGAATACTTGCATAGAGACACCTCAAAATTACTGATGCCAGTCTTACAGCTCTCTTATCTGAGTCAAAACCAGAATTCCAACCTCTCATGAACATCTGCTAGTTATTAAACCATCCTAAATTTCTCCTCAGCCAGTGTAAATAAATTCCTTTATCTTCCTCATGTGGACAGCGTACTTGAACACACATCATATGCTCCTTGAAATCTAAAGCAAGTCAGCCTCTCACCGTGTATTTAAGTCCCAGGTGTACATATTGATACATTTACATACACATTTTAGCAAGGTCAGGAAAGGAAAGCAAATGAGGTGAGGATGAGGTAGTACGATATAACATCTCTTGCTGTAACTTTGTTGAGATCCAGCCCTTCATACGACTTTGGATCACTATCTTCATAGTCTTGCACATAAATGAAGAACTTTCGAGCACGTCGCTTCTCAAACAATCCCATTAACGGGGACTTAAGTGCTTCGACATCAGTAGCTGGTACCTTGTGTATCTGAAAACAGGTCCCATTAAAAACTAGTGAAGGTTTTGACATTGTAGTGAAACTTGAAACTTGGTGGAAAACTTAGTGGGGGTCACACCTTCCCTTTGTTGTACACAAAACTGCCATCTACAGCTTTAAAATTCAAGTACTTTGTAACATCAGTGTGGATAAGAACACGAACCAAAGCACCGTTGGCCATCATGAACTGTTGAACCACAAAAAGAGTACCAATAAATCTTAGAAAGAGCATCTATGGATGTAATATATATGGACGTACGGCACCTAACACCATTGGCCATCATGAAATGTAGGCATGGGACCTAACACCTATGGACGTTAATCTTCTGCAAAACAAGATCATGAATTTTCACTCCATTACTGACTATCAAAGACACAAATCCATACAGAGTTTCTTTACTGATTAAAATCTTCTTGAAAAACTTTGAGGTTCACTAGGGTCAAGACGACAGTATAAAGTTGTTGAAGATGACTCTTCATATCCTGTATTATATGACTTTATCATGGATCTACTAAGCGTGCATCAACCAAAGCTGTATCTTCAGACCATGTGAGGCTCAACATCATGCAATGGAGGTGACAATTTCAAAAAAGTTTTGAGAGTATATATATTACCACTTCAGAGTAAAGCTTGAACATAAATGGTGAAGAGGTGCAGGATGAAAGAACATTAGAATTAACAGAGTTACTTCATTCCCTAAATGTGGTTTGAAAACATATTCTGAGAGGAATTTAGTTAAAAAAACTCAGCATACCTTAGGGATCATGTCGACATTATAATCTCTGCTTGAACCCAAATGTGCAGGAGGTGTGTCACTGCCTCTAAATCGCTTCCATAGCTAAAGCCACATATGAATCTAATCAATACCACTGGGGAAAAAACAATGTTTTTGTAGATAAATACAGCAACATAGCTATACTCTTCACCTGGTTTAGATTCAGTGAGGTCGACTCTCCTCCATAATAATCATTTCTATCCATGTGGAGTACCTGTTGCAAACAGGTGTTAAGAGGCTAGTTGATTTAGCGCCTCACACAATCATTTTATCCATGTGAAGTAGCAAAGAATGACAAATTACTGATCCATTATGACATAAAAGAAACCTTTAGTAATTGAAAGAGAGTAAAGTTTTAGCAGCCCAATTGCAAATTCATCTGCTACGATTAATCGCTGAAAACTCAAGAAATTGCTCAAAAAATAAGAAGTTTGGCATAAGAAAGCCCAATCTTAACTTAGGACCTAAACAGCCCAAATCAGATAATAGTTGAAATGCAGGTAAAACCGCAAAAGTAATTAAATAGTATAGCTAAAACTAAGATGCCGACCTGTCAGATGAGGTGAGACGAAAAACTCCAACTTAAGTACTGTGAGAAAATTAGGACTCAGACGACTAAACTCTGACATAGATGGGCCGTCAGACAAGCTCCATCTAACTCACGAACAACCTTGATCTAGGAGAAGTATTGAAAAATGATATAGAAATGCCAGAGTACCTTGATACAATATCTCACCTATTCGACTCAAAGCAGATTTAGTTTAACTTGGCAAATTAGGGTTTTTGTTCAGTACTAATTAATGCTAGATGGTCTAAGTTGGGCTATGATGCTCTAAGCTCATAGTTGAATAAGTGCTATGATAAAATTGCTTAAGTCGCATCCCGACAACGGCCTCAAAACTCCTAATTTCTGCTCATCGAGTGTGCACCCTAACCGATGAATCAAAAATAGGATAAAACACGATGAAACATTTTACCAGATGCGCAAAAGACGACTAGACAAGTAAATGCACACAAATAATCGGGGATCATGGACTCGATACGCGATTCTTAATCAATGAAATCAATCACAAAATCTTCGTCAGCGATCACATTAGGAGTAACGTATAAGCATGTAGAAGTTTGTGTGTATGTGTGTGTGTGCGTGTTTGAAAATCGATACGAAGAAACAGCCTACTTTGAGTCCGTCGACGGAGAGGAGACCGCTGAGGATGCATTCCTTGAGGCCGGTGCCGAGAACAATAACGTCGTACTCTTCATCCATGTTGACGATACAGAGATTACTCTCTCTTAGCTACCGATCGGAGCCTGGTAAATGAGGCGCGGGGGGGAGGGGGAGTAATCGAGATTGGCAAAGTGCAAGGAGTGAAGGGGCGATAAAGTCGGTTGAATTCTGATGAACAGGTCTCGAGCGGACGGGATTACCGGTACAAGCATAACCCCCGCGAAATTTTTTGAAGGACTTCTGCCACGTGTGAAAGTTTTAAACTGTCTCCCCTTGCACGTGACCATCGGGAGTCTTTGTCAAAGTGGTGTTTGTGTTCCGTCACGGTGATAATATATGAGGTACTTCTCACACCGTATATTACTTTAACGAAAGTTATACATGTTTTGATGTTAGGCTAGCTAAAAGCTCATGCTAAATATTGCGTTATGTTTATACGTTCTTTGCACACACAATCTACAAGCCTCAGGTCTTTGTTGCGTTCTTATCCTCTATTTGTCACGACGACAAGTTTGATGCTTAAATTTTTTTTTTCCTTGTGTCTTGACAATTCGAAACTAACAATAATTCTTGTGTATCTTTCTAATAAATTTAAGTTTGTTCGTATTTGTGACCGTATATGGACTTCTTAGATCCTCCTTTTCTCATTTAGTCTGCCAATCTAAATTCGAACACATCAATTCTCTTTCTTTTGTGTGGCTTGTAAATCTGGACCATTTTTGTCTCATCTAATCTATGAATCTACAAGATATTGCTCTCCTTTTCATGTCTGATATGTGAGTCTGGACGCGTCAGTCATCGTTCTTTAATTTAATATGTGAATATGAACGCTTATCTTTCCTTTTAATATATCAAGCTTATGAGTCCAGATAAACATCTTTTCTCGACCCTTTTTTATTTCCCATCTCATATGTGAATCTAAATGATATTTCATGTCAGACCTGTGAGTCTGCACACGTCAGTCATTGTTCTTTTGTCTATAGTCTATGAATCTGAATGTTCGTCTTTCCTTTTGATCAAGGTTACGAATGTAGATAAACATCTTCTTTGATTTACATGCCCGATCCTTGAAACTCGACATGCCATTTTTGTTCTTTCATCCACTTATGCTTAACCTTTCTCATCCTCCAGAGTGTGAACCTAGATACACATTTTTATATTTTATTTGTACGCTTTAGGAATCTCGACACCGAAATCTTATCTTTTTATTCGTGAAAACCTTTGGAATGCATTATTGTGTTTACTAAAGTTTTGCAGATCAACGTGTTTAACAAATCACTTGATCATGGTCAATTTTTTATCTCGAAGTCCAAGCAAGCTAGGCATTTGTGACCTCCTCGCTCCATCTTGAGGGGGAGCCTTACCATCCATGTTCTTCTTGTATATCAAGAAAATATTATATGCATCAAGAAAAGAGTTTCCTTGATTTAGGTTTGACTTTCGTAATCTTTGGAGTAATCTTTAGAAATCAAACACTTGGGAGTAATTGGTGGTTGTACCAGTATAAATGTCTTTACAAAATAATGGAAAGTAATAGTCAGTTATAACATTGACTATCTTTTATCATTAGTTAACCATGTTACTAATCTATCTTACTATATATTTGGATTTGGTTGGCATCGCCTATGCCTTCCAAACTTCTAATCTCATTTTCTTAAATTCTTACGATTTTATAATTGAGCTAAACAGGTGTTAAATTTTCATTGGTCATAAAATAACATCAAAGCCATGATCTCCCTTCCCCCACTTCATTATTAACTCCCTCCCTCTCCCGTACATAGTACATAATTTTAGCTAGATAGGTGTTAAATTTTGATTGGCTACAAAATAACTTCCAACCCCATGAATTCTAACCATCCAAGACCTCCATTATTTCATTTCACTTCACAATTAATTAATACCACTTCTGTACATAGCACGGAATTTTAACTAACACTCTTCTTGTGCATAGCACGAGGTTTTAGTTAGTTGCTATGAATTACTAAATATGCACTGGCCACTAGACATTCTGCAAGTGATTTGTGAGTGACACTCGCATATTTGAGTCGGACGTCATACATGTGGTGTGAGCCGTAGCCTGCTAGGGGGGTTTTGGCTCAATGGTAAATAGTTTCTGTACAATTTGTTGGCACCATATGTATGTGACGACACTAAACAAGACTTACATGCAGACACTAGCAACTAAACACGAGATTACGATCTTGTTTTGTGAACTTTTTCACACATGTCAATGAAACACATGGCTGGTCTGATCTAGATTTCAGTATTATCTGTATGCATTTTTTCACATTATAATTCTTGGTCTCTGTTATACTATATCGTTGCCTCTTTAACCTATATATTAGCTAGTCCCCGCTATCGGTCAAAGCGTTGGAACCTTACCAAGCATTTGATCATTCCCTTGTTATTTTCCATTTCGACTATAGTAGATGTGTTGCTTTGGTGCAAGCTCCAGTTCATTTACCTCTTTGACACATTTGAACATATTTTGCACACAAATAAAGTGTGGTTGTAATTGTTAGCCTTACGGCACACCTAGAGGAGGGGTGAATAGGTGCATGAACAAAAACTGTGCTTGATTAATATTTTATATAACCTATATGCAATACAGTACACGAATACAAACTATCTGAATGTGTAAATGTGACGTACAATAAGCTAATCAACATGTGCAATCAAAGTATAGACATTAAAATAGTCGGTAGTGAAGACAAAATAAGGTCTAAGGTCAAAGCAATATATAAAAACCAAAACCTTAGGACCACATGTTGCAACCGGCAGATCATTGGTTGCAGTCGATGAGTCCAGAGGATATCAATAACCGCTATCGTTTGCAGCCAAAACCTCTACTGGTCCTTTGTTAGTATTTTTAAAGTTTAGAGCATTTTGTTACTCAATCTAATGTTTGAAAATGTATTGACTCAAAAAAAAGCTAGATGGGTCAAAGCCAAGACCTTAGCTTCAATGATCGAGGTCAAATATGAGAAATTCCTCTTAAAGAAACACGATTTTTCATTTTGGCATACCTCGAGTTCTTAGACACTGATAAGCAATTTGATGATCCCACCTTCTGCGTTTTCTGAGCAAATTGAATAAATGACACACAAGGCTCCCCTGATTTTCAAATGGCGTTGAACAACCTTACCAAGCATTTGATCATTCCCTCATTATTTTCCAGTTTCAACTATAGTAGATGAGTTTCTTGGGAGCAAGCTCCATTTCATTTACTTCTTTGAGACATTTGACCATATTTTGCACACAAATAAAGGGTGGTTATAATTGTTAGCCTTACGGTGCACCTAAAGGAGGGGTGATTAGGTGCATGAACAACAATTATGCTTGATTAATATTTTATAAAACCTACATGCAATACAATACACTATTACAAAATATCTGAATGTGTACATGTGACGTACAATAAACTAATTACCATTTGCAATCAAAGTATATGCGTTAAAATAGTAAGTAGTTGATGCCAAGGAAAGTGGGTTCGTACTTACGTGGAGGTGCCACAAAGGCTGCAGTCCGTGTCAGCTTCCAAGTATGCAAAGTGAGAGACAGCAAGGACGGAGTAAGGGCTGAGAGCAAGGCTTCCTAGACAGGCCGTGAGGAATGGCAGTGCTGTGAAGGCAAGGCTAAGACGAACAGGGCCGGCAGTCGATAGTCCAAGTCAGGGTCCGAGTCGAGGTCCAATGTTACGATCTTAATCTATGTCCAATTTTATGTTTCTCTCTCTAGAATCCAAGAGCTCTCCAATTCTAGAGTGAGAAAGTGATTTTTGTGAGAATGAAGAAGAAAATCCTTTTTGAGTTGTAAAGTTCACTATTTATAGAAAACAATGTGCTTATGTCATAAAGTGCCACATGTCATCCCCCGAGAGTGACACGTCACCAGGGGGTCCCAAAATACCGGTTCTCCGTTAGACTGCCAGTTCCCAAATTCGCGTTGCCTGCCTCGCACAGCGTCGCTCTGCCTGTCTGAGAAGACTGACCATACCATGACGGCATGGTCAGAGTAAACCCGTTGCCCCAGCCACCAATCCAAGCCCTTACTGAATCCCATGAGGTGCGTCAAGAGACGCGCAGATAACCTGACAGTGGTGAGGGTTACCCCTGTAGCCAACTGCCAGGCGGACTAGGCGCGATGCCCTCCAAGGACCTGCTCCCGTCCCGGAGTGACCTGGGGGTCATTGCCCTGTTGGTGTCGAAGATCGATAGTAACATGAGCGGACATGGTCGCAGCTCAGTGCTCCGAGTCTGTGGCGAGGGGTCCTTGTGTCGGAGCCCCCTGTGACTGTGACGGCGATGGCTATGAGGTTATGAGCCCATCCCGGTACGAGGGTCGAAGCCCCCTTGTGATTGAGACGGCGATGGCTATAAGGTTGTGAGCTCATCCCGGTACGAGGCCGAAGCCCCCCTTTTGATTGAGACGGCGATGGCTATAAGGTTGTGAGCCCATCCCGGTACGAGGCCGAAGTCCCCTTTTTTATTGAGACGGCGATGGCTATAAGGTTGTGAGCCCATCCCGGTACGAGGCCGAAGCCCCCCTGTGATTGAGACGGCGATGGCTATAAGGTTGTGAGCCCATCCCGGTATCATGCAACATGATTGTGGCGCATGAGCGCGGTGCCTATAGCACGAAACAATACCTGGTGCCTGGGGCACATGTTGTGAAAGTGGTGCGACGACGATCGTCGCGAAGCAATACTTGGTGCCGGGGCACGTATCATGAGAATGGCGCAAGGGCGCGGCGACGAACGTCGCGGAGCAATATTTGGTGCCGGGGCACGTATCATGAGAATGGCGCAAGGGCGCGGCGACGAACGTTGCGGAGACAATACCTGGTGCCGGGGGCACGTATCATGACGATGGCGCGATGGCGCGGCGACGAACGTCACGGAGCAATATTTGGTGTCGGGGCACGTATCATGAGAATGGCGCAAGGGCGCGGCGACGAACGTCGCGGAGCAATACTTGGTGCCGGGGGCACGTGTTATGAAAGTGGTGCGACGACGAACGTCGCGAAGCAATACTTGGCGCCGGGGGCACGTATCATGACGATGGCGCGAGGGCGCGTCGACGAACGTCGCGGAGCAATATTTGGTGCCGGGGCACGTATCATGAGAATGGCGCGAGGGCGCGGCGACGAACGTCGCGGAGCAATACTTGGTGCCGGGGGCACGTATCATGACGATGGCGCTCGGGCGCGCATCGGGTGTCCCGAAGATGAGATGTGAGCTGAGTGTGCCTGTCATAACAAGATAATGAATGCAACATATAGTAATGACAAAGTTGGTAGTTATGGTATGCGGTCGTCGGCAACGGGTCATTCGGTGATAGTGCGTGACTTTGGGCGATGGGCATCGCGGGAGCGGTGTGCGGTCATGGACGACGGACGTCCCGAGGTTGATGCACGACGGACGTCATGAGGTTAATGCACGACGAACGTCGCGAGGTTGATGTACGAACGTCCGTGAACATCGCGGAGGTGCAAAGACTCGAGAAAACAAGTGCGTGCGGGGAGGGGAGACCATTGGCCAAAATGGGGGGAAGGCCAAGGCTAACCCCTCGTGGAGGCCGAGGCCGACCCCCTAGGCATGGGGAAGGCCGAGGCCGACCCCCTGGGGTTGGCCAAGGCCAAATGGCCAATTCCCATGAAGGAGCCCAAGGCCACTCCCCCCTCTTAGTGAACTTTAGACGCGCCGACGGTAGGTGGTTTGATAAGCAAAGACAAATCCGAAAGTTGCGTTACAACGAGCGTGTCGATGTGAATTGTATCCATATGACGAACGAGGTGTCAAAGTCACGCGCAAAGCGTACGAAGCGAAAAGAGTGCGAAAAAGGGGTTTACGCCGAGGGGTGAACCACCGAATGGCCGAGGCCAACCCCTCCTGGAGGCCGAGGCCGACGCCATAGGCCTGGGGAAGGCCGAGGCCGACCCCCTGGGGTTGGCCAAGGCCAAATGGCCAACTTCAATTTTCGGAGCCCAAAGCAATTTCTCTTTTTGTGAACTTCGGGCGCACCGTCGGTAGGTGTTTTGATAAGCAATGACGAATCCGAAAGTTGTGTTACGATGAGCATGCTACCAAGAATCGTACCCACATGATGAACAAGGTGCCAGAGTCATGTACAAAACGTACGAAGAGAAAAAAGTGCAAAAAGGACTTTGCGCGAAGAGTGAAGAACCGGGGGGGAAAGGCCAAGGCCAAACCCCCATGGGAGGCCGAGGCCGACCCCATGGCCTTGGGTGAGGCCGAGGCCGACCCCATGGGGTTGGCCAAGGCCTTTGTCCGTTGACCCTGTTGCTCCGGTTGCGGCGTCGGTCGACATTTTTGGTAAGGTGTTTGGGTGATCTTGGTGTGACGATTGCCTAGCGTGAGTGACGTCAATGCGAAATAAAAATGTCTAAGTCGCGCACGAAGCACGTGAAGCGAGAAAAACACGTGTCTTGGGCGTGCGGGTGCTGACCGGTTTGATATGTTGGAAAATTGATCGTTGACAATGTCGACGTGCTCGCGTGAGGCGAGACCCCTGGTGGGCCCTTGGGTACGACCAGAATGGGTTGGGAACAGTAGTGAAGACAAAATAAGGTCTAAGGTCAAAGCAATAAATAAAAACCAAAACCTCAGGACCAGATGTCGTAACTTATAGATCATTGGTTGCAGCCGATGAGTCCAGAGGACATCAATAACCATTACCATTAGCAAAAACATCTACTGGTCCTTCGAGTATTTTCAAACTTTAGAGCGTTTTGTTACTCAATCTGATGTACTGACGCAAAACAAAGCTCGGTGGCATCATAAATGGTCGACAATGCAATACTGAGCATGTTCATGTTCTATGTTTAGGTTAATCAAATGAGAGATCTCGAACTAAAGCACATAATTGATAACGTATAAAGGATGCTATCGATCAATCTCATATACCTAGAATAATGATAACATATTGAGATTGATAGGAGGACTATAAGTTTAACAAACTATGCATTAACGCCACTTGATTAGACATTACAAAGCATTTAGCAACAAATCGCAGTTGCGAATCTTTGTTTTTGCATTTTTGCATGTAAAGAGATATCTTTTGGTTGAAATGAATTTTAAAATCCTTTTTCAGGAGACTCAAACTCAATACAAAAAGATGAATCTCATAATAGAAGCATTGTGCAAGTTAATATATTGGTGTTTAGTAATTAATAATGGTTTATTTTCTCTTTTTGATATGAAGAAGCAAACTTTGTAGCAAAAACTTTTCCTTTTGATTTCTCTATGTTATCGAGAAATTGCAAAAACTATCCTTATTGTACAAAGTATGTTAAGGAATTTGCACAAGATTAATTACAAGATAATGATACTTATGTGTACATTTGTTATGTGCTCGTGTAGATAATTACTTGTTAAATTGCTTACTTGATCAATTGTTAATAATTAAGTCTTAAATTCGCAGGTTGCACCAAAAAACTTAATCAATCCCACCCACAACCCCACACCAAAACCCATCCACCCACAAATTTGTCTTATTGGTTTAAGTTACATTAAGCTGCAAGGTGCAATTTGGCTCCTTGGTCGTCTCACCTGTGTACCAGTAGTGGCCACATGTGTAAAACTACATGGAATTTTCTATATAAACTAAACAAGTACATCCCTAAGCTCACATTGATTGCAACCACCAGAGGTCAAGAGTGTATTCATCTCTCTTGCACTCTTGCTAACTCAATCATAAATAAATATAATAACGAATAAGCTTTCATATGTACTCTTTATACCTGTTGCTGCTTAAAATATGTCCCGCGTACGTTACGGAACCCGAACCTGGACCGATGACCTGCAAGACAGAAAACGAGTGACCGCCGGGTGGGGTTCTCAGCGGAGAACTCTCCGATGCTTAAGTCATAGCGCATTTACATGATAATGACTCTGAAAAAGCATGAATGTGTGTACTTGTGTCGTCCTCCCATACCTGGGGGGTAGACCCCTTTATATAATGGTAGGAAGAAGAGCTCTAGTAGGACTTGAATGTGAACAAATCCAATTAGGATTGTATTAGGATTCTAAAGAATCATGTATCTATCTCTGATGATATAGTCTTGATAAGATAATCCCCAATGTCCCAGTATGACTGAGATTGCCGGTATTCCCCAATTATTAGGAGTATATTTGAGATATATCATAAGCCCCCCACTTCCTTAGCCAAAATGTTTGGCTGAGGAAGTTTATACCTGGTGTCTTGAGACACACGTTAGATTTGTAAGGGATTCTCCATCCGCTTGTAGGAGTAATAATATTTCTCTACTCCATGTACTCGGACCTAAGCTCTTGGGAGCTTAAGCCTTGGAACTTTGCCCGAGTAGGATGCTAGAACTCTAGCTCTTGAGAGCTAGGTCTTTCGAATGTCGCCTAAGTAGGCTATTCGGAATCATCTTTGGGAAGATGAATCATGGGATCTCGGGATCCATTAAAGGCTGTGCCCCACGTTAGCCTCTCTATAGAGAGGACACAGAGCTGTGCATGCAAGTTGTTGCATGTGCTAAGTGTTTGAATGTCCCCTTGAGGGGTCACCTCTCCTGTGGAGGGTGTTTGTTTTGTGCAAGTGTGTGTTCTTTAGCTTGAGCTGACCACATCATGCTTGCGTTTTACTTTGACGCGAACCCTTATCGTCAGCTAAGGGCTGGCAAAGAAGCCTCGTACTCACGCTCGGCCAGGTTTCGAATTAACAAAACAGGGTAGGGCGACAAAATCCCACTAGGTTTTTCCGTTTCACTGGTTAGAACTATAGCTAAACCGTCTGGATAGAACTTGAGCTCTATCCTCTCACCCTTGAGGGTGTTCATTGCAAGTGTGTGTTCTTTAGCTTGAGCTGACCACATCATGCTTGCGTTTTACTTTGACGCGAACCCTTATCGTGGCTAAGGGCTGGCAAAAAAGCCTCGCACTCACACTCGGCCAGGTTTCAAATTAACAAAACAGGGTAGGGCGACGAACTCCCACTTGGTTTTGCAATTTCTTGGGCTAGAACTAAGGCTAGACCGTGTCAGATAACACTTGTGTGCTATCCTGTCACCCTTGAGGGTGTTCGTCCCTTGAGGGTGTTCGTCCCTTGAGGGACCGCCCTAGAGGGCTAGTGGAACGTAGAGTTCTGATAAGTGCCCTTGAGAGGAAATGGAACATGGAGCTCATGTAAAATACCCTCGGAGGGTTGACGGAACTTAGAGTTCTCGTACGCGCCCTTGACAGGAAATGTAGCGTAGAGCTCATGTAAATGCCCTGGGGGGCTGGATGAAACTTAAAGTTCTCGTCGTACGTGCCCTCTGGGGCGGATGGAGTGCAAAGTGCTCTGATTCACCAGTTGCATTGGTAGCATGCGCTGGTGTGAATGTTTGACCGTTGATAGTCGGTCACTGTATGACCGGATATATAATGCCGAGGCGGTAGGATACTGCAGCAAAAACCCTAAGTGCCACTTCAAGTCACAGGGTGTTGTGAATTTGTTCCTTGCTTATGGAGTGGTTTATGCATCAAAACCTTGCAAGAAATAAAAGTACGTGACTGAGAGAACAGCCTTTGAAGCAATAAAGCATATAAAAATGCAACTATAATTTTAACACAGAATTAAGAACGGTGTTTAAACATCGAGGCCCCATTAGGGCTTTGTCGGTTAGCCGACAGAGGTGTGCTGCACTGCGTGTCATAGGTGAGCTTAAAACGTCAAAGCAGTCGGAGCCCCGACTTGTGACGTGCTTGCACCACTTGACGCAATTGCATGATGCTAGACCAAAAATAGGTCTAGCTATAAGCGCACTGGAAGTAGCCTTCGAAAAGCTTTGCCAGCGTTAAAAATTATAGTCGCTTTATTATTAGTGACGGACATGCACTATCAAAAGTGCGCTAACTCTTTTAAAAAATGCGCAACATGCTCAGTCTAATTGTGCATTCTAAAAGCTTAATGCTAAAAATAGCTTCTAGCGTATGCCAAATAAATTAGGCCATGTAGGCCTTAAATCTAAATAGACCTTTTTTGACCGGTTAAAAGTATAAAACTTTTAAATATAGACTCATGGGTCCTCAAACACAAATAGACTTTTTCCATAGGCAAAAAGCCTAATAGTCATAAAAATCTAGCATATGTCTAATAAAAAAAACCCTGTAGGTCAAATATATATAATATGCATAATTACGGGTTAAAAGCTTAATGCTTTTAAAAAGTTGTGGCATATGCCGAATAAATTAAACCTTGTGGTCTTAAATACAATTATGCATTTTCATGGGGTTAAAACATCAATGCTTTAACAAGGAAGGAATGCACCTTATCTGGATGAAGAGAGGTCTGCCGAATAGCCTTCACGGGCTGTCGCTGCCATCGGTCAGATCATGTCGCCAACATCGAGCAAGGGAGGATCAGCGATTAGCCGTTTCGGTTGCTAAAGACCCACCGGCCGAAACATCGCCGGATGGAGAGCCGATTGGTGAAGGTGCGACAGTCGCTTGGCGGCGCTGCTTTTGTCGATCGTGGTGGATGGCGGTGGCGCTTTCCTGTAGCCGCGGTGGCGCACCAGATCTGAACGGTGGTAGCTTTTACCGGCGGCGACATTAAGGCTTGACTGGGCCAATAGCACAACGACGTCAGGGAGCTATAGTGAAGCGGCGATCGCCCCGGTGGGCGCGAGGGACGGAGCGACGTCGGGATGGTCGCAGGGTTGATGCCGGCGACGAGTGCTAGAGTATGACGGCGGCGCTGATCTGCTTCTTCTTTCCATTTTTTTTGTATCTTGCGTTCGCTGTTCCGGCGGCCTTACGGCGGTGGTCGGCCGTGATCGGTATGGTGATTGGGCCCCAGTGAAGTGGCGATGGTAGATCAGGCAGCCCTACCGGCGGCGACATCGGGGCTTGGCTGGCCGGAAGCAGAGCGCGATGTCAGGGAGCTGTGGTGAAGCGGCGCCGTCGCCGTTTGCTTTCAGTGACCGGCGCAACGTCGTGGATGGTTGCGGGTTTCGACCCTTTGATGCGGCAGCGTTGTGGCGGTTGTCTGACGACGTTGGCCCTTTTTGCCGAGGCCGTTGTGCGGTGGAGTTGGCCGAAGTGGTGCAACGGCGGATCAAGCATCCCTTGGTCGCGAGGCTGAGACGGCGACGATGCTACCATTCGCAGTGGCGTCGACTGGAGTCACTGGACGGATGGGTGGCCACTGCAACAGTGGGCCGAACCTGGCGGCGATGCCCCTCAGAAAATTACGGCATTGCGCATCTCGATGACTCGGTGGTTGCGCCGATAAGCCTCTGTTTCTTCCTATTCTGATTTTTTTTTTCTTTGATTGCAACGACCATTGAGAGTTAAGACTGACACCCGCGACGGCGGCAATCTGTTGCAGTAGCTTCACGCTGGTGGCGATAGGTAGTGAACGGCGACGTGCTGGCGCCGTGGAGGTTGTGACGATGTCGATGGCGCTAGCGGCGCTGCTGTGGCGGTGTCTTTTTGTCATCGATTGTTCGTCTCCGGTCATGGTTTCTGGTGGACGGCACGATGTCAGCGGCTGCTCCGATTGGCGCTGGCGTTGTTTGGGCGGTGACGGCGTTGCCATTTCTTCTACTCTTTTTCTTTCTTTTCTATTTTGCTTGGTTGTTGGGGACTTCTCGGCAGCTTCGCGGCGGTGGTTGGCGGTTTATGGTGCCCGTGACTCTGTTGGTGATGAGGGACTGTTTCTCCGTCGGCCATCGCGAGTCTTCTTTGAAATCGGTGGCGATGGCGCGATGTCAGGGTGCTTGGCAGTGGTGCCATTGTCGTAGGTTGCCGTGGAGTTGATCCAAAGAACGGCGGCGAGGTGGCGCCGTCAAAGAAGGGGCGGCCCATTGTGGTGGGTGGCCTGTTTATGCGTGACACTGTCGGTAAGGTTTCGACCCATGGTGCGACGGTGTCGTGGAATGGCTTCTCCATCGTTCTCTTCTCTTTGTTTGGCAGAAACTTGAATCTGAAACCTGTGACGATAATTCAATCTAGAAATTTGTGGCGGCGGCGGCGGTTGTGTCAGTGGTTCCGACACGTCGTCGTCGGCAATTTGGGATAAACTGTTGAATTTTCTTGAGATCAAACGGCTAGGCTGGCGGGTGCGGGTCCCACGAATGGCGCCAAAATGTTGCTGCTTAAAATATGTACCGCGTACGTTGCGGAACCCGAGCCTGGACCGATGACCTGCAAGACAGAAAACGAGTGACCGCCGGGTGGGGTTCCCGGCGGAGAACTCTCCGATGCTTAAGTCAGAGCGCAGCTACATGATAATGACTCTGAAAAAGCATGAATGTGTGTAGTTGTGTCGTCCTCCTATACCTGGGGGGTAGACCCCTTTATATAATGGTAGGAAGAAGAGCTCTAGTAGGACTTGAATGTGAACAAATCCAATTAGGATTGTATTAGGATTCTAGAGAATCATGTGTCTATCTCTGATGATAGAGTCTTGATAAGATAATCCCCAATGTCCCAGTATGACTGAGATTGCCGGTATTCCCCAATTATTGGGAGTATATTTGAGATATATCAATATCTTGCAAGAAGCAACCATTATGCACTTATACACCATTATCTTCCTCAGAGAAAAATGTAACAATGACTAGGGTCACTAAGTATTGGGTTGAGTTCTGTATATTTCAAACTTGACATGATATATAGTTATAACATCAAGTGATGATTGCGTACCTTTGATGTAGTATCTCATTTTTACAGTAATAGTATAGTATTGTCATGTTATAGTTTTCATTCCCTTCAGTTAATATTGAAAAGTTTTAGTGGACTTTGAATAAGTACCTAAAGTTAGGGAGTCAACACATACTTTTTTTCACTTTAGCCTTTTTTTTTTTTTTAAGTTTTCGAACTGAATTTTCAACCACCATCTTGGTTCTTCTTCTTCTTAGGCATGAAAGATCAGAAGAGATAGAATTTAGCAGCTCAGTAGGCCCTAATTTGTTAATATGATAAGTATAATTTAGTAGCCACCTACGTCGGGTTATGGTTTACGTATTTGAGTTTTGTTTTGAACTCAAACTACTAGCATATCACTTGCGTTCCATGCACCCTCCCACCTCCAGGTCCCCCGCCCCCCACCACCCCGTCGCACCCCATCCCACCCACCCACACTGAGCAAATGAAACACATCATCTTTGTTTTAGTTCAACAAATTAAGTATGCTAAAACCTCACAGTCTGAGGTCATGTGTCCTCCGTAACCCGTTATATTCCAATTTTGGAACTTAGCACCCTAGACTTTCGTACTTGTACTCAAATTACTAATTGTCTTACATCCAGTTAAATGAGAACATCAAAATTACTATAATACCCTCTTTAAGTGAACTAAAATTTTGAGATATACTATGATATTATATATAAGACCATTGAAGTCTTCATCTTTTCTACCGGTAGTTACAAATGTTAAACGGAAAATCATACTCGGCACACCTAAGTTTTGGGTTTAAAACACTCGATGCCCCTCTTATTCAAGAAATTGCATTGATCTCCTTGATAATAGGGTCTGTGTCTCAACACCGCGTTAGTTAATGTCGAATCTGGATGTTAAAATTCAATAGAAACCTGGAAATATCTCCCTTAATAAAGCCCCAAAATTAAGCCTAAACAACTCCCACCTTCTACCCATCCACACCTTCATAACCCTTCCACCATCATACACAAACGCGTATACACAAGCCCGCGCACCACACGGCCAAGATCCCCTCCTCCTGTGTTCCACCACATGGGCGATCCCTACCCCCCTCCCCGTCCATCCACACCCACAGAACACACAAGCACACCCACAGTGTCATACACTTTCCACGGTCATGACCTCCCCCCCCCCCCCGGGACTCCCCAACCCCTTCATTACCACCCACCCCATATACACTTGGCTAGCATCAATTTGGTTGGTTACAGCTTTGGTGGCAATTGACAAGCTGGGGTGGGTGGGTGTGCTCAACGAGCGTATGTTGGTCTCTTTGTGTGTTTGCAGGTATGTGGGGGGGGGGGTTGTGGTGGGTTCATGTTTGGAGGTTGGTGGTGGGTGACGGGGGAAGGTTGGGTACTAGGTGACGGGGGGTGGGTGGGTGTGTGTGTTGGTGTGGGGGGGGGGGGGGGGGGATGGTGGTAGTGACGGCTAGTGGAGATTGGTGGTGGGTGACAGGCGTGAGGTTGGCGGTGGTGGGAGGATGGGAATGGAGCTGGGCTGTCGGTGGTCGGAGGCGGGTTAACTTAGGGTTAACATTTAAAAACTTGTTACTATTGTAAGAGCAATTAAAAGTCATTGTAATAGAAAATGTAACACCATACAACGGTAACGGATGTCGGTCTATTTTTCCATACAAAAAAGGTACCGAGTGTATTAAACCCAAAGCTTAAGCGCATGAAGTGTAAATTTTCTAATTTTAAAAGTGCACGGATCGACCCAACTGCCTACTTTAAGTTCTAAGGAAAAGGTTAGGGAAAAAACTTATATATGCACGGTCAGTATTGCCATCATTGTCATTGGTGGATGGTGGCGAACGTGAAATTCAAAGAAACAGTTGGAAGTTGCGGTGGCACCCGCAGGCGGCAAACCTTAGCTAGGTGGGAATGTTGGGCGACGCATGAACTCTTCGCATCCGTCGAGAGCGTGGCCACCAAAGCTGGCAGAGCGTTTATTGAGACATTGTTTTGATGTCGCCACCGCACGCAGGTGTCGGCAGCTGGTGTATCATAGAACCGAGTACTAAGAACTCGGAGATCGCGCAGAAGAGGTTGAGATTGTTGTTCGAAATATATACTTTGTGTATACTTGTGCAGAAAACAATTAAGTACGAAATACTGAAATATAGTTTACTAAACAGAACATATATAGTCTTTGCAAGAACAATTAAAATGAACTCACAACAGGATTGCAGAAAAGCAGAACAGCAAAGGAAAAAGGGGCCGAGGCGTGAATTTGATTCACTGTCCTTAAGACTTTATTCGTCCCGCAACGGTGCTGACGGTTCTTGACGATAGTCTCCCAGGATACAACGGCTACGTCTGAAAATAGTAGCACACCAAATTTCCAGACCCGGCGAACCAAACAATGGTAGAGCTCTTTCTTCTTTTACGAACACTTAAAACTGACTCGGGATTTTAATTCGTTCATAACTTCTGTAAACTGACTGCTAGTTGGTTGGAAAGGAAAGGTCACAACTTTTCGGAAAGGAAATTAAATAAATAAAATTTAAAGCCTGATTAGCCCAAGCCACGGCCACGGACCGGGACGGGGCGGGCGGCGCGCGCGTGTGGTGGACCTTGGGTCAACCTAGGTCCTCCCTCCTTACAAAACATGGGTACCCCCAAGGGGCCCATCCCTTAGCTCAAGGCTAAGCTTTATAAGGAGACAACATTGGCTTTATCTCTTCAATGTGGGATACTCTTTTCCTTTCAAGGTGAACCACTAACTTTAGCTTCAATTTTCTCATTCACTTCTCATTCGTTTTAAACATGTGAATATACCACGATCATCTATTCCAATAGATGAACGTGAATTAATTTGTTCCTAACCAAGCTATGGTTTGGAACCCATTTGAAAATTGAGTCAAAGTTGCTTCTCCACAATGGGTTTAAAACCCAATTCCAACAGAGATATGGTTTTTATGTTAACCATGTCATGTGTGGTACCGGTTGCGGTGGGTTACTGAGGTGATGAATTGAGTTGGCCACTGAGTGGACTCGAATGCTTAGTTAGTAGTTACCCAGTTAAAGGTGATTTGTGGTTCGCATCCTAGATTGATCAAACTTCCCAAGCATTGATTGGACTTCTTGCCGTCAATTGCTAAAAATTAAGCACCAATCTGAAAGTCTAGGGGCTTGTTATCAACTTTGAAACTTTTGGGTGCTGACAATGAATCCTAGCTCAACAACCAAGCTTTCATTAAGTACAGAGGAAACGAAGCTTAAGTTCCCATTGAACTGTCAAAGATACTCATTATGTGTGTATCTATATCCCATCCATTGCCTAGTAGTCACTACCACAATAGCTCAATTCAAGAAGAGGTTTCTCTTTGTCGCTGATAAGCTCCTTGCTCCTTTCAACTAACCTGCGTAGGGTAACCTGCGAGGGATTCCAAGAAAGTTTAAATGCAGTAGTCGTAGTAGAACCCATAAACTTGGTTCCATTTGAAAGCAAGTTCGAAGGGAGAGTACTTAATCAACCAGTTATCATAGGCCATGTTTGCTACAGAATGGCTTCCTGACCCCGATGAATAACTATGCTTTGATTATAAAACAACTAATTTTCTTACATGTACGAACAAGCTGAGCATTTGCTTTTAATGCCTGACAGTGATCAACTAAGCACCGAGTTTGTGTCTTCCTAGGTTTTTAATCAGTGAATGAAGCCTTACAAGTTGGTTCTCCTGAAAATCCTTCAGTTTTCATCGTTTTCATCTGGCATCCTAAAGCTTAATTGTGCACTTAAGCACCCTGGATTTTGCAAATATTGATGACCATTGAAAAGCATCGTTACAACTTCATTAAATTTCCATTTTACGCAACACTTCATCAAATCGTCGAAGCTTGACTGTAACGTTGTCTGTTTTAGAAATGACACTTTAGTAAGTGGCACGACTAACGCTTTAGAGTGGCTTGTAAAATTCAGAACAATTTTAAACTATCCGTAACTTATCCCTGAAAAAGAATTTGAAACAAGGCAAACTCACCCCAACTTGAGGGATGTATCTGAGCTGTCGGTGTCTTGTGGAGGACCAGTTGAATTACAGACGTTGGTGACAGACTCCGATGACTGGCCTTCCTCACAGATCATGATCCCCGGATCAGCTTGGATTTCTTTCCGACCATTAGTTATCTCCATCAACTTCAGTCAAATATTAGATATCAGACACCCCATTAACATATTTGAGACCCCAAAAAAAATGAGAGAGGAAGGAACCAGTTGATCACAGCTCGTACTTGCTGTTTTAATCGCTCGTTCGCTTCCGCAAGTTGCGCGCCCTGACAAGAAAAAAAGTGAATTTTAAAGTTAGAATATCCTAGTAATATCATCTCAGTCAATCAGAACGGCTAGCTTCTTAACAACCATGAAACTTCTGTCTTATGTATGCATGGCAAAAGAAATGACTTTTTTCTTTACTTTTTGCTAAAGATGCAATTTTGGTAGCATATTGAGTAGGCCAACTTATGTCTGCGTGCACTTTTGTTGTGCAAATGTAATTCACTGTTGAGCAAAGAAGGTTTTCATTATGCCTGAATATCTTCAGTTATCTTGCCTTTTTTCGCTCTCTAGTCAAGAAGTATATGCTGAGAGAACAAGTAGTATCAAATTGTCCACTCTAGTATTTAGCTAAAATTGCAGGAGATATATCCAAACGCAAACCACTTCTCATGAGACTTATGACCTATCACATCGCTCTAGATTACTGTCATTTAACAAAGCCCATGTCAAATTCTTTTCCTTTCGATGTTTGCTATTTTTGGCATAGAAAATTCTACCTTTTGTTGAAGGTGAGTGATTTCTGCCATAATCTTTTCACCCTGTACCAAAGGATGTTCTGTTAAAAAGGTGTAGTCAAAATATGAGATTAGTAAATAAAAACATAGTACAGACCTTTTTCTCTATCACGCGGCCCAATCCAGCTTCAAGAGACCTCTCTAGCTGCTGCAATTCTTCGATACTCAATCCTCGGAGATCCTCTCCCCTCATCTGCCTGTTGTTAATAGGACTGATATCGTAATAAGCACTAAAACCACAAGAAGAAAGTAATACACATATATACCTCAGTTGATGGCTTTTTTCTGCAATTTCCTGGTTTAATCTGGAGTTGTTGATGTTCTCTACTAGCTATATCAAATTTTTAGCATTCGCGTTAGTATGAAGAACATGGAAAGTAGACTACTATTAGCATATAAATAAAAAGTAGAATGGTGGAAATAGATCGTGCTGAAGTTTCTGGGATTTTATGTCCCTTCAACTAGCACTTACAAACTAAAATAAAAAGAAGCTTATTTGACCTGCAGCTCAAGAGATGGTTGATCCAGTTTCTCAAGGTTTCTTGAGTGCAGCTTGTGCCTTTCAAGTATTTGCTTCATACTGCATATGAAAAAATAGTTAGGAGTTAGCTGCAACAAGTCGAATATACAGTAAATCTTATACTACCTTGACAGACACTTCAAGAGATATGGATGTAGCATACTGATTTCATTTACAGAAACTACTTCACACGCCTTAAGTCGAGATCTCTCAAAGGATAGGTAGCTAGTTGCAGGATAGTAATATGCAAAAAACGAGAAGATTTTGGTTCGTGGCTCAGAAGAATGTTCAAGTCAAAATAATTTCAGCTAAAATTGAAACTTAGTTACAGGCATAGATTGAGCTCTGACTGCTTTAGCTATTAAAGGGCAATCATGATCCCGGTTTCAAGATCAGCAGTGTGCATAAGCATGTTGGCGAGTTGGCAGCGAAGAACTATGGTAAATATCAAATGGCTGCCCGGGGCGCATTGGCACAGAGTGCAGCTAATATAGGTGGCTATCTTGATGGTCGCAGGATTAAGAACTAAGGCTCTAGCTAACGTGCGTTGTTCTATGTATGCGCTTATTTAATCAATGTAGCACATGATGTACGCACGTTTCTTAAGATCAACATAGCACATTATATAAGCACATTTTTTTAGATCATACACCGCCAATGTATAAGACACATTTCACTGTCGTTCAAGCTCACTACCACTCAAGAGCAGCCAATCTTGAGTTTTACATACCAAAGGAATCAGTTGGAAGGGTATGTTACACAAGCGCTCACTGGACAAAAGCTTCGAATACAATACAAAATGCATGATAGTCTAATACCATAATCCTCTTCACAAATTTCTTAAGAAGGAACTTTTATTACACAAAGCTCATATTTAAAAGTTAATATGAGATTCTTACTTTAGACAGCTCCAGATCATGAAGTACAATGAACTTCAAATCACGAACACAAATGAATATCTCCCTAAAAGCACTAAAATGGTCGTACATTGATGCAACTAAACACTGTGCAGACAATAAAGTTTGGGAGAAAGATCTAGAGATGCATTTATAAAGTTTCATGATGGTCTCTTTGGTCTAGTTTGGTCTCTCCATGCTGCTTGTAGCTACGCAGTTGGTGAGGATTAGACTCTTACTACCTCAAACCATGTCTCACAGCTGTTATCTAAGCTGTTTATAGTGACCTTGCTGCTAAATCTTCATGATGCAAAGACCACTAGGCTATACCACGAAGTCACCTACATCTATGTGTTCACTTGCCACCAGGCTATACCAGGAAGTCACCTACATCTATGTGTTCACTTGCATCCAATTATGTTCATCCACTTTGGAAGGTGCCAGTTAAAGATAATTCGCAATTTATTTGTTAGACGGTGTAGGATCATATATCAAATAGATTAAACTTCTCTCTTCAACAGATATAGTAAAGTTTAATAGAAATTATACATCAGTTTTGTACGTTGTATATCAGATTTAGTTCATCCATTTAAGATGTTTAATCTAGATCATACGTCAAATTTTGTTCATCCATTAGATTAAACTTCTCTCTTCACTCTTCGGCAGATTTGGTGCCATGAAGCAAATTTCGTAAACTATATTTTATTTGATCCTCTCGATAGTCATTAGTTACCAACTCTCACAGGCCCAGTCTGCAGATTCCCATCATAAGTATTAGAGGTAATGGATAAATTATGAGTTTGAAGTTTATAAGATATACTTTATCCAAGAGTAGTCCGATATGATTCTATGTATCTAGATTAGTTAGGGGCTGTACGCTTACCCAATTTTGTTTTCGTTTTTAGCAATGGTGATAAAAAAGATGCCTTTTTCGTGTACCTTTATCTTTTTCCAGTTCCGTTTTGGATAAAAAAATCCAAACAATAGCAAATTTCGTGAAAACACCCTTGGGCTGTTTTCACCTTTTTCCAAAAAATTGAACTCAATGTCAGAAATTTTGCAAAAAAATCAGACGCCCGTCTGACACAACATTTTCCTGCTCCCTCCCTCTCTCTCCTCCCTAGCACCACCAAACACCACCGCGTTTGTCCAGATCCGTCACTGAACAACTACAAAGAAAGGCACCACAGCCACCATGCCCACCACTCAACACTCAAACCTCGTCTCCTCCCTAGCACCACCATGCACCACCCGCGCTTATCCAGACCCGTCACTGAACCACCACAAAGAATCACACCACAGCCACCATGCCCACCACTCAACACTCAAACCTCATCTCTTCCGGCCATTTCGTCGCCACACAGCCACCATAAACCACCACTACGCCACACAGCCACCATAAACCACCCTCCAATTGCAACCCACGATGGCCAATCTAACCACCATAACACCATTTCAAACAAAAAAAAGAGAGAGAGAGATCTGGTAGGTGAAGAGCCTCGATGTCTTTGTCTATTCTTTGCGGAATCCATGAAAGCCGTCCATCTTGAAGAGATCTGGTAGGTGAAGAGCCTCGATCTGGTAGGTGAAGCCCGGGTGTTAATCGATTGGAATCCATCTGGCAGTCTCCCATCCTGAAGTTTCGGTTTGGCAGTCGTCCATCTTGAAGCTCAAGCGTTCATTGATTGGAATCCATGAAAGTCGCACATGTGCAGGGCGGCGGTAGATGGGGAAGATCGTTGGAAAGGGGCGTCGGTAGATGAGGCTTGTTGGAAAGGGCAGAGAGCAGGGGGCGGGGGACTTTGTCAGAAATGTAGGGTATACATTATAAATAATAAGGATATAAGCAGAGAAGTGAAAATAAAAATGATATAAGTACACAAATCCGACAAAAAAAGTAGCTAAAACGAATTGTGAAAATAATAAAAGTACAAAAATGAATTTTCTAACTGAATACAAAAATTATGAAAACAAAAACAGAAATGAAAACAGAAAACGAATAACGTAAACGTACGGGCCCTTAGTTTCTATTCTCTCTCTTACACCTATAAATATAGTTGCTTTCTAATTGTTGTAGTCATCCGGTTAACAAAGATGTAGCCCTTATAAGTCTTGTGCCTTCCATTTTCTATTTATATTTCTCATGAATAATATGTTTCTACTCTAGATGGTATCAGAGCATACGTCATTTTGCTTCCGCTTCGTCGTCATGCCGCAGTCATTGCATTTCTTGTTGCGTGATAGGCACAATATAAGAGATGCAGCGGAAATACTTAGAGTATTATGGAAGTGGAAGAAGTGGAAAAGAGAAACACTCAATAATATTTTTCTCTACTCAATCAACACTTCTTTCATAAAACTCACTCACTCTTTCTTAGATTGATCACACTCTACCAAATGACTAGGAGATGTACCTATTTATACTATTACATAGAAAAGACATTAAAGACTCATTCATATCTTAAAAATAACACCCCTAATCTTTCACTCTTCAGCTTCTCATTTAATCACTCACAAGTTATAAGTAACTCCCCTAACCTTTCACTTTTCACCTACTCTATATTGAATCAAGATTAACTCTCAACACGCCCCCTTAAGTTTGATTCTCTCATTCCAAGTCGACTCATTAGCTTCTCGAAGACTTCTCTTTCCAGGGGCTTTGTGAAGATATCCGCAACTTGATATTCGGACTTCACAAACTTGACTTGGACTTCTTTCTTAGCAATTCTCTCACGGATGAAATCATACCGTGTCAATGTGCTTGCTTCGATCATGAAAGATTAAATTCTTTGCAAGAGCTATGGCTGACTTGTTATCGACATAAATTTGTGTCGATTCATCTTGATTAAAATTTAGTTCCTTGAGCAACTCCTTAGCCATATCGCATGGAAAACAGTCGATGTTACAGCCACATATTCAACTTCATATCTCGATAGTCACTATCGATTGCTTCGTCGATATCCATGTGAATGCTGCTTCACCAAAATAAAGAACAAACCCAATTGTGCTTTTCCAGTCATCGACGTCTCTAGACCAATCACTATATCCCACTAATTTCATATCACCTGATGCAGAAAACATATGCCAAGATCAATAGTATCGAAGTATACTTTTTGTCACTTTGAAGTGATAAGTTGTCGAATTCGCCATATATTGACTGACAAGACCGACTACATATAGGATGTCAGGCCTAGTGCACGTCAAATACCTCAAACTTCCAACCAAGCTTTTGAACAAGGTTATATTGACCGAACCTCCTTTGATATGTCTCAACAACTTCTTTTCTATCTCGATGGGGATACTGATTGGGTTGCAATTTTTCATATTGAACTTCTTCAATACTTCTTTTGCATATACCTCTTGCGAGATGAAGATTCCATCATCTCTTTATTTTACTTCGATTCCAATTATCAAATCGATGTCAGTCATTTCAAACTCCTTGGCCATTTCCTTCTTGAAATCATCAAACATCTTCACTCTATTGCCTGTTAAAATAAGGTCATCGACATATAAACATACTCTCAAGATGTCACATTTTTCATTCATCTTGACGTAGAGCGAATGCTCATACGGGCACTTCTTAAAGCTTGCTTCAACCCATACAAGGCCTTCTTCAACCTCAATACTTTGTTTTCATGACCTTGAACAACATATCCTTCGGGTTGTTCGATTTACACCTCTTTTTCAAGAAAACCATTAAGGAAGGCAGATTTCATGTCCATTTGATGGATCTCCCACTTGTTTAGTGTTGCTACAGGTATCAACAGTCGTATCGTTTTGGCAGTCGCCCCTCTTTCCACTTTAAAATCCCCTTCGAGTTTTCTCCCCCTATATTTTTAAAAGAGGATTCAACTGAGAGAAACTTACTACACCCAAATCGCCACTGCCAAAACTCCTCTTCTTGCTTTCATCCCCCCTCTATTCAGGCTTTCATCCTCTGCTGCATCCAAATCGCCACAGCTAAAACCCATCTTCAGGCTTTCATCCCCCTTTATTCAGGCTTTCATCCTCCACTGCACCCAAATCGCCACTGCCAAAACCCATCTTCGACGCACTCCTCCACTACGCTGCACTACCACCACCAACTCCGTCACGGCCTCCCGCATGTCCTCAACCTTGGTGTTACAGTTCTCCACCTAAAACTCCAAGAAAATTTTTCCTTAACTCTCTAATTGATGACGAGATGATCTCATTCTAGATTGGACAAATCCAAGTTGCTCAAATGTTCGTATATATCTTATCAACATGACCACTGCAGTGACATATGGGCAAAAATGCTCCATGCCAACAATACTCTTGGCCTATAAGTAGCGGTGGCCCAAATCTGCGGCATTATCACCCACAGTAATTTCTGGAGGTTGGTCTGATATGTGAAAAAGGTGTTGGGGTTCCATTGGTGGGTGGTGATATTGGTCTTAGAAATGAGGACTGACTTTGAGATCAGCTTTAACATCGTCGGTGGTGGTGTACTGGTGTTGGACTTCTAAGCCAGTGGTAGCAAAGATGGTGGCGGTAAATCTAGGGGTTGTGCTTGTAGATGTGGTGACATAGCGGTTGTACATCATGCAATTGGTAGCAACAAAGTGGTCGGTGTGATGGCAGCAACGAGGGAAGTTATGGTGACAGAGGTGGTGGGTCTCTCGATGGTTTAGAATTGATGGTGAGGAAGAAGATGAGAAAATAATAATTAAGAAAATAAGTCTTTGTTTTTAATTTTATTTATGTATAACTAAAATGACATTATCAACCTTAACATTTGCACATGCATGGCACATGCTTATTTAAAGGGGCATTCTCGAAAGAAAGTCAAGATAAGGAGCGGTTTTGCAGCGGTTTTGTTAATCATAAGAGACATTATAGCCAAAGTTACAATTACGGGAAGTGAACTACAAATACGTGTATATTACAGGGGATAGCTTTGTATTTAACCCTTCTTATATTATGTCGTCTTTCGCTCTAGGGTTTTCCAACACACTTAACTTTTGAGAAAGAGAGTTACATGAGAGAGGAAGAATAGCAGCAAGGTAGGCTTTTGCATTGTAAACTATTGCTAAGTGGTGGAACTACAAAATGGTCATTCTCCTTGGACATCTATATAATATATAATAAGCGAAGCGAGAAAGACATTGATAGCTTCTTTACGCGACACATCATCGTTTCTTTATATGACACGTCATCCGATTATTATTTTAAGATTAATTAACTTCTATATAAGTAAGTGTTTTTAATTTAAAAGTAATTTTAATCATTCTAAAACTCAACCTAATCAACATACTAATTTATTAATACTTTTTTTTTATAATTATGTCCTTAAAATTCGAAGAATAATTTTAGTCATTCTAAAACTCTACCTTATCATTATACTAACTTATTAAGAGTTAATATTGACTAATATCTTTAAATCTACTATCTAATATGAATATAATAACTCATGTATATAAAAAACGAAAATAATACATTCGATTTAGAAAAAAAAAATTAATTTAAAAACTAATTCTAATCATTCTAAAACTCTACCTAATCAATATACTAATATATTAAGACTTAATTTTGACAATTATGTCCTTAAAAGTGTTTTCTAATATGAAAATTAAAATCCATAGACCCAAAAAATAACTTATGAGATTTAAAATAAAAAAACATGATCAATCATTCTAAAATTCTACCTAATCAATATACTAATCTATTAAGGCTTCTTTCTAACAACTATGTCCTTAAAATTCAAAACTAATTCTAATCATTCTAAAACTTAACCTTATCATTATATTAACTTATCAGGACTTAACATCGACTATTCTATCTTTAAAACTGCTATCTAATATGAATATAAAAACTCATATATATAAAAACAAAAATAATACTTTTGATTTAGAAAAAAAAAATTAATGTTACAATTAAGATTAAACAACTTACGAGACTTAGGGAAAAAAATGATCTAAACGTAATTTTGATAGGTTCCTTTCAATTTAAATTTGATTAATTTTGCAAGAATAATAAGGGTTGTATAATTTAAAATTTAATTCTAAATATTTTAGATCTCAACCTAATCCATACGCTAACTTATTATGACTTAATTTTAATTATTGTATTTTTAAAATTACTCGTTAATGTGAATATAAAAATTCATATATCGAAAAAATATGAAAATAACATATTAGATCTAGAAGGGGAAAAAATGACGTTCTAATTAAGTCAAATGTTTTATATATAACACACATACACTCACTCACACGCAACATACATAAGATAGTCATCTTTAATAATGTGATATACAGATTTAATAAACGAATTATAAGTCAGCATTTTTAAATAAGACCTCACGACCACCAAACTGGTTATATCCCATATATAAGAATTTAGAAAACAAATCAAACTCTTTACTACGATTTATTGTTGAAAAATTCGTGGTATAATTGTCGCGATATTTGTAAACATTATAAATATCAATTGTAAAACATTTAAACTCTATGCTACAGACATATTTACGTATTAGGCTTTGATTTTGACTATTAAAACTTGATTAGATTGTTAGGCAATTCTTGCGTAATATTTGCATACGCATATATGTTTGCTTTGGTTCCTTTGAACTGCAAGTTGAAAGAAAAATTAGTAAATTGTGTTACAGAACCGCATGATGATGTAAAAAAAAAAACCTTAACGAACGCAAAAATCTAGCCACGGCATTGTAACACAATCTACACATTATTCTTTACACTTAGTTCAAAGAAACTAAATCAAACATATATACCTAGCAAATATTCTGCAACAATTGCATGACCATTTAATTAATCAAGACTAAAATTTTAGACGTGTATGAGACGAAAAAATATTCTACTGGATATCATGTTTGTATCTTAATAAATTGGTGAGCAATGATTCATGAAAAAGATAAGAACGGACTTTGACATTTACGATTCCAAAGATTAAGAACTCTTAACCTAACTTTTGAAGCTAAGAGACTTGGTTTTGAGATGTTACATGTTGAACCACTAAAAGAGCTTAATAATAATATAGTCTTGACAAGTTACTTGAAAATTTTACAAATAAAGTATTAAAAATTTCTTACTAACAATGATAGTTTTAGCAAAAGTATAAGATAATCTTTTTTTGTTTCTTGAATGTGGTATCCTTTGATACACTTTTGATAACTATTTAAAATATTTTATTAATTTACTCGAGCTAGATTCAGGATCACAAATTATAATATCTAATAACTGAGGCAAGAAATGCAATTATAACTCATGACACGTCTTTGCATTGTGTTTCTAATATAATAAGAGTTATAAAAACTAGGACAAATTACACTTATATCCATGAGGTTTGGGTATAATTACAACCAAAGACAATAGTTTGGTATAATTACACTTATGTCCTTTGACCAGACGGAATACAAAAATACATAACGGTTTTGATAAAAAGACTATATTGCCCTCAAGTTATAAATCTATTTATTCAAATGCCATTATCTTAAATTTTTCTCTCTTAAATTCTCTTAATTCTCTCTCTATTAAATTCTCTTAAATTCTCTCTTAAATAAATTCTCTCTCTCTCTTCCCCCACCACCCCGCACACCACTCCACTGCTGCTACCACCTTCCCTCCACCCCTCCCGTTGTTGCGCCTCCCATTCCCCACCGCGGCCAACCAGCCACGGCGAGGCAGCAGCCAGTGGTGGCGGCGAGATCGGCGGGATTGTGGGTTTGCGAAGGGATTGCCGGGATCGGCGAGATCGTGGGTTTGCGAAGGGATTGACGGGATCGGCGGGATCGTGGGTTTCCGAAATAGGGTTTTAGAGAGAGAGAGAGCTGCCGGCTGTGTGGGTTTGCGAAGGGATTGCCGGCAGCGTGGTGCGGGGAGGGGCTTGCCGGCGTGGTGGGGTGCTACGGGGAGAGGCTGCCAACATGGTGGGTGGTGCGGGGAGAGGCTGCTGGTGTGGTGAGGTGTGTGGACAAAGGCTGCCGGCGGCGAGGGGCCGGGGAAGGAGGGACTATCGACGGCAGGGGCGGGGGAGGGAGGCGACGGCCGGCGGGGACTTCAAGAAAACATAAAACCTAATTTGCAAATTAGGGTTTCAAGAAAACCCTAATTTGCAAATTAGGGTTTCAAGAAAACCCTAATTTGCAAATTAGGGTTTCAAGAATATCCTAATTTGCAAATTAAGGTTTCAAGAATATCTTAATTTGCAAATTAGGATTTCAAGAATATCCTAAAACTAAAACTGATAAATAAATCATATATAATAATAAACAGATATTTTTCAATATATACAGTACAAGGGGTAGTATCGTCATTTTAAAAATACATATTGATGACATCATACAAAAAGTACAATTTTTGGACGGAACCCTAACGGATGGACACGGCTGATACATTTTAAAAGTGTTTGGTCACGGAATGTTACATTTTAAAACTCGTTGTCCTTGACTGTAATTATACCATAACCTCAGGGATATAAGTGTAATTTGCGCTAAAAACTAAGCTTAAACATATTAATGTTGCTAAAGATCTCCAAACACTACTTTGAACGGGATTCTTAATTTTGCAATTAATTAAATTGGCAAATATAGTAAATATTTAAATAATAAGCCTTATGCAATTCGAAACATTCAAAATAGGGCAAATTACACTTATATCCCTGAGGTTAGGGTATAATTACAGACAAGGACAATAGTTTGGACAAATTACACTTGTGTCCATTGACCAAACGGAACCCTAAAAATCCTAACAGTTTTAACAAAATGACTTTATTGCCCTCAAGTTACAAATCTATTTATTTCAATTGCCATTATCTTAAATTCTCCCTTAAATTCTCTCTCTACACTTCTCTTTCCCACGCCGGCAGCCCCACGCCGAGAGCCCCTCTCCCCTCTCCCCGCGCCGGCAGGCAGCCCCCTCTCTCTCCCCACCGCCGATCAACCCACCTACACCACCACTATACACAAATCAAAGCTGGTCCAACCATAACCCACTGCTGGCAGACCATTTTTTCTGGCGTGCGTGTTTGCAGGTGTATGGCCAGCCGCGGGTTAGCTCGATCTGGTCGGTGACGGGTGGATCTGATTGGTTGGGCCACGATGGGGGCTGCGGTGGTAGGGGGAGGTGTGAAATGGGTTGACGAGGGGATGTGTGGAGGCGACTGGGGACGGCGACGGGGCGGGGAGGATGGGGGCAGGGGGATGGTGATCGACGGGGTAGGGACGAGGGGGTAGGGGCAGCGACGACAGGTTGGAGGGACTGTAGGGGCGGCGGCAGGTTGGTGGGGACGGTAGGGGCGGCGGCGGATTAGGGGAAAGATGGGGGCAGCCACAGGTTAAAGGGAGGGTGGGGGAGGCGATGGGGGTGGACGGGGGGTGGGTGGCGGCGACGGGGTGGTAGGGAGAGAGAACATAGAACATAAAACCCTAATTTGCAAATTAGGGTTTTTTTGAAACCCTAATTTGCAAATTAGGGTTTCAAAAAAATCCTAATTTGTAAATTAGGGTTTCAGGAAAATCCTAATTTACAAATTAGGGTTTCAAGAAAATCCTAATTTGCAAATTAGGGTTTCAAGAATATCCTGATTTGCAAATTAGGATTTCAAGAATATCCTAAAACTAAAACTGATAAATAAATCATATATAATAATAAACAGATTTGTTATCCTAATTTCAAACCCTAATTTTAAAGAATTAAGATTTGTTATCCTAATTTAAAATTTATAAAAATTATTCAAGATATATTGTACAAGGGCAGTATTGTCATTTTTAAAATACAAAATGATGAACAGTATATTTTTTGGATGGAACCCTAACGGATGGACACGGGTGATACATTTGAAACCTTTTTGGGACATAAGTGTTACATTTTGAAACTTTGTGTCCTTGAGTGTAATTACCCCCAAACCTCAGGGACATAGGTGTAATTAGCCCTTCAAAATATTCTAACCAATATAGTAAACTGTTATGACTTTATTTAAATATTAGGGTTAATTACTCACGGTACCCCTGAGGTTTACCCTAAATTACACACGGACCCCCCTATCTTTTGAAAATTATACTCCGCTCCATTTCTTCGACGGTGTTAACGCTGGGACGCAAAAAGACATTTTTACCCTTGTATATTAACTACACAGTATCGTCTTGGATTTTGGAGGGACTGTTTTGGAGGTTGCGGCGGGCGGTGCTTCCAATGGAGGGCAACGGTGTCAGGCATGCGGCTTTGGGTTCACAGGTGATGAAGCCGTGCGGTGTTCGGTGTCGCAGTGGTGCGCGGGGGTGTTGGGCGGTACTTCCGGTGAGGGGCGTGGCCGGAGAATGAGGGGTGGTTGACCACGAGATGGCACCGAAGATGGCGCCGGAGATGGCGTAGATGATAAATCCCGCGCGGTGGTGGCTGCGGCGCGGTGGTCGCCGCTGTTGTGTCGTGGTGTAAACTGTAGGCGACGCCGGAGAAGAAGCCGGCGGAGGAGAAGAAGCCCACCGTCGCTGAGAAGGCCCCCGCCGAGAAAAAGCCCAAGGCCCGCAAGAAGCTCCCCAAGGAGGCTGGCTCCGCCGCTGCCGGAGACAAAAAGAAGAAGGCAAGCAGCGCCGCTAGCGCACCCTCGCCCCATCACAGTCACCGCCACGGCAGCTCCTCCGAGAAAAAATCGGTGCCATACCGATTGGAGATGGACTTGGTGCAGACGGTGTTTGTGTCAGATCCGTCAGGGCCCAGGCTCATGTCGTCTCCATCACCGCCGAGCAGACCTGCTCCCTCTTCGAGCAGAAGCACGCCTCCCTCTCTTTCGAGTTCGCCGCTCTCCAATCACAGCACTCGCGGCTTGCCTCCTTCCTCGAATAGCACCTTGCCGAGCTTGCCCAGCTCCAGGCGGACAAGCGCCAAGGCCATCTCCAATCGGTAATCCGTGACCACGGTGTTTGTGTTAGATCCACTTCAGATCCTCGTCTTCTAGTTCAGATCTGTCTGATCGCCGTCGACCGTGTGGCTTCGGTGGCAATGCACAACTGACCTACAAGATCTACATCTTCAAGGTCTTGAAGCAGGTCCACCCGGCCATGGGGATCTCGAGCAAGGCCATGGGGAGGGCAAGGGTTGATGATTTTTTAGGGTAGGGCAATTTGGGGATGAAAAATCCAAAAAGTAAGGTGTCAGAGAATCTTTAGACGGAGTTAAGGTCCCCGTCAATTTTGTGGGGCTCCGTGAAATGCGGGTACAAACCTGGGGGAGCAGAGTGTAATTTTCAAAAGATAAGGGGGTCCGTGTGTAATTTAGGGTAAACCTCAGGGGTGCCGTGAGTAATTAACCCTAAATATTATTTATCGAAAGCTTTCTAGCATGAAATATTAGCCTGTAAAACAAAAATTACTTAAAATATTTAATAAGAAAAAATAGGTACTATTTCAAATTCATATCTAAGTTTCCTGTAAATTCAAATATGAATATAACTAAATATGTTGGTTAAAAGTTTTGGTCAGTAATTTCCTTACTCTAAGATTTTGCGCTATCCTATTTAGTCGCAATGGTTAAATGCATATTTACCATAATATGCAGATTCTATATGAGATAAATTAAATAAATAGTGTAAATTTAAAACATTAATTATGTGAGCATTTCTTAAATTCAACTAATTTTATGTTGGAAAAGTTTTGAACCAATTTTTTTTATGGTACTTTTATTGTGAGTAATTAAACTCTCAAGCATTCTAAATTATATATTAGCATTATACTTTTATGATTTTATGTTAACTTTTATACTTTTGAATAGAATTGCATATAAAATCTAAAAAGATAGAAGTTATGTTGTGATGAATGTAAATTAAAACTTAAATTAAAAACATTATTATCCCTTAAGATAAATCTTACTTAGTAAGCATGCTTATTGTATGCTTTGTGAAATCTTGGTTAAATTGTATTCAACAATTTTCTTACTACGAGGTTTTTGAGCTATCATATGTAGTCATGTTAGTTAAACTTTATATAATTACATCATGCAGTGATTACTATATTCTCTGTATACTTTATTGGTGGATTACATTTGCTTTTGAAAGTGGCACATCATCCTTACTTAATTAGTCTATGCTATAAACAAATATATTGACCAAAATTTTCTCTATCAAAATTAAACTAATATGTAATTAACGTTATGGGTAACGCATTCAAGGTACAAATAATTTTTAAAAAGTTCTTAGAAAATAATAAAAATGTCTTGAGTAATAGCAAATTGATCTCAATATGTTCTTCGCATATTTTTATCAGTAGAGAATTTACTTTTTCTTTTTTGTTTACTAAATGAACTTTTAATTTTTGTTCATCTACATAGTTACCAAATCAGAATTAACAAATATGCACAAGGACATTGCTTAATGATATTTCACCATAAGGATTAATTATTTTATTTCAAGCGAGTTCAAGACAAAAATTAAAGTAACTATCTTTGATGAAATAACCATAATAAAATAATAAAATTGTGCAATATATTTTATTATGCATTTCAAAACTACTAAAATAAGTTAATGTTAATAAACAGTCCCGTGCTTGGCACGGGATTCTGGGCTAGTAGTTATAATGGTGAATCATATTCAATTCTAGTGTCACGTGATTGTTTTCTTTGTTTCTTTTCCTTCGTTAGATTTCTCTTTGCTGCGTTTATTTGTAACAAATGTCACAATCCTTGCATGCAACTATGTGGAGGCAAATGTATAACCAGAATTGCAAACGCATACAGCTTAACTGTAGGAACAAAGAAGAAACATGACTGATATCCTAAAAACTAGCTATAATGTGATGGTCTAAAATGTCTTCTCCGTGTGGTGATCTAATATGCCTGCTTGCTGCTACACATACTAAATTGCCTTGTTAGTTCTGGAATTATTGTTTTTTTTTTCTTTTATAGTTTTCTTTCACGAGCCAACCTTTCTTCGGCCAGTTTGTTGAATGATCTTCAAAGGGTTTAAGTAACCAAAAAAAAAAATCTTCAAAGGGTTTAACCAATTTGCTCAAAAAACTACAAGGATCTCACTTGTCAGTGCATTGTGCAAGATTTCTTACAAGAATACATTAATGCATTAAGAAACTGATTAAAACCTCGAGTAGACAAACTGCTAACATTAGTTTATTGAAGACCAAACACTAGAAGAAGGAGGGTCGTAGATAGAGAAGTTGTGGTGATACCAATGCTACATAAACTCCAAATTAAACCGGCCCACCAACTTGGACGTTGTCGAGCACAAATAACCAGAAGATATCTGGCAGATTCACTTCCATATATGTCGTGGAGCACAGATTACCAAAAAGAGCTACTGCTGCTACGAAATTAGTTCACTTATTGCTTAAGGTCCTTGTACCAAGAAAGAAGGAAAGCAACATATTTGGGGCAATCAAGTAGACATGGGAACTTATTTCCGATTGAAATATAGCAGCTACAACCACTAGATGTCCCCTCCCATTAAGTATATCCGCCGTCTGCTTTAACTTCACCTCTCACAGACATAACCATTGAGGTTAACTCCCAAGCCACTTGGACTTTTACCCCAAACATCTGAGTTATAACTTTGCTATTAGCACCTACCCGCTCCTATACATTTCTCTGATCACTTCATTTCAAATTCAGAACTTGTGAGATGGAGCATAAGAGTTTTGTGTGCTTGTTTTGCTTAAAGTATAAGTGTGCTATTTTAGCTTAGACACAAGCAACTTTAGGCTCCATTTAGACATCGGTTTATACAAAACAACGGGACTAAAGCATTCAATGGTGTTGTTACTAGCTATATAATGTAGGACAGACTTTAGGATGATCTACGCGCCTCGTATAATCCCGGGAGAATGTGATGTCAAACAGTTATTGTGCATCATAGATGTCAAATAGTTATAAACAATTTCACTTAAGAATTTTCACTTCAAATATCTGGACTCTTGTACTGATATGAAAGCAACTCTTACTTACCAGTTCATTATATTTCGTAGGCCTACAACATTCTCTTATAAACGAATCCTACAGCAAACAGTGGCCGGGCCTTGACACTACGGTAAGCTCCTTTGCTATGCATTCCGCGGAATACAGGATAAGACCACATATGTTGTGACTGACAACGATAAAGGCTTGCAGCATTATGCTACCGAACCAATCAAACAAGTAATATATTGATGTAGTATTCAAATTATATCATCATCATCATCCCATTTCAAAAGCATGAAAGCAATACAATATTCACAGTTACATCAAACCATTGGTATGATCAACCTACTGTAGCGAGCACTACTGAAGCAAAAAAGCATAAAACCCCACCAAAAAACACATACGTACGGTGAACAGTGAACCTAAAGATAAGGACCGCTGACTACCCAACAGTTTCCATTTTCAGCTCAAACCCCATGCCAGCTAACAGAGTAGTACCAAATAAGTTTCAAGAATTCATCCTACTACAGTGCTGAAAACTCCTCATTCACATCGCCAACTTAGAATCCCAATTCCCAAGAGAATATCATATTAGTATACTACAGGTAGCAAGACTATACAAGAGCGTTACAGCGGAGAAAGTAGAGAGAGAAACCTGGAGCTTGAATACTCAAAGAGCTTTCCGGTGGACGAAAAGACGATGAGGGCGACGTCAGCATCGCAGAGCACGGCGAGCTCTTCGGCCTTCTTGAAAAGCCCTCTTCGCCTCTTGGAAAACGTCACCTGCCTCGCTGTGGCGTTGTCGATCTTCCGAATCTGAATCTTCTCTCTTGCCATTGTACACAGCAGTCAATTTACTTAGCTGAAGCAATCAAAAAAGCCCCTCCAGACAAAAAAAAAAGATGCCCGGAATAAACCAGCATACAATGAGATGGAACTTATGACACAGACGCCCTTTCTATTTATAGATGCTTGTATGCAAGAAAAGCAAAGTTCAGAGAGGGACAGGTTTTGGATAACGATGGCGGCATATTGCCAAATTTGGACAGGAAAACAACACAGGCCCTAGAGAGAGGGTTGCCCACTTGGACATTTGGCACAGTGTTTGCCCAGATCAGATGATGAGACGAAGGAGACTTCTCTTGGAGAAAACCCACCAATCAGCTAGCTGAGATATCAGAACGGAGGAGAGAGAGAGATGGGGATTGGGTAAATAAGAAATGAATGCTTTTGCCAGTTTGGGGTTGGTCTGGTTTTTGGAAGCTGAGGGAGCTGGTAGGAAAAGTGACCAATCAGAGGTGGAGAGTGGATCAGTGGAATGCTGGAAAGGGATAGAATTATAGAAAGAGAGACTGATATGGTGAAGCAAGCCCTCCGTTACTGTTTTGGTTAAAAAGACAGAGGTGGGAAGAATAAAGGGTGGGAGTGACAGAGATGGCTGATTGCAGTGGTTTATCATCAACTTTTATTGGACAAGGGGTTTGTCATAAATCTCACCTCATCTCCTCTTTGTTGCACTATTTCTTTACCATTTTTTCCCTGTAATTTTTGGCCCCGTACGTTTACCATATTCGTTTTCTTTTTTAGCAATGATGATGAAAAATATTCTTTTTTTTGTGTATTTTTACCATTTTCTGTTTTCGTTTTGGATAAAATTACTCAAATAGTAATAAAAAACTGAAAACACGTAAAAGGTGTTTTCAGCTTTTTTCACTCAAAGCAGCCTTATTTTGGCTTCGTGTAGGGGTGTGACGGTGTCCACAACTGAAGATCGTTCCACACCAACAGATTTGGGAGTGTTTGGGGAGGAAGAAGATGGGAAAAGGGGTGAAAGAGAGAGAGAGAGAGAGACATGATAGAAGTCTCTCCCATAAATTAGCTTTAATCAGCCGAAATTCCTGGAAGAAGTATGACGGCAGAAGGCCGTTAACTGCAGGCAAATTGTCACGTGCAAGAAGCATGTCTACCAGACATATGGAGCAATGAGACGATGCCACGTATGGGGTTAGCAGGTTTATCCTTCTACCAAGTAAGGAGCAAAAAAAATTCCTGCTATTATACCATGTACTTGTAGATTAAGGTACCATTTTATGTAATTTTTCTCATCCTTTTTTTTTCCTAACCGTAAAAGATGCAGTATATTGTGGTCATCTCGCAATTAACCATATGTAATGTAAGTACCACAGTTGGTGAGCGTCCCAATCCCACTCGTGCCAATTAGATGGGTGACCTTTTACCATCGTCATCTCAGATTCTTAGGCCTCGATAAGCCTTACAAGTGGAACCTCCTTTTCCGGTCCTTGATATGTCTATATCCCACTTTTCGAGTATGTTTAAAATCACTTCTAATTTTGATTTTTTATTTTTAAAAAAATAAAAATTAGTTTATTTTTTATTTTTTACAAAAATAAATGAGTGTTTGATTACCCAGTTTTTATTTGAAATTTTCTTTTGGGTATTTGATTACCCTTTTTTTTTTGTGGTGACTGTGGGGTGGGAGGGTGGTGGTAGTCTCAAAACTGAAAACTCAAACGCAACCGAAAGAAAAAAAAAAGAAAAATAATTACCAAACGCAACTTTTTTTCCACTAACGTAACTTAACTGAAAAACAAAGTCCTTTCAAACAGGCCTTAGTTGTTGTATGGGCTAAATTAATCAGTTTCTTTTCCTGCTGAATGCAGATTTGACATCAGCTCTCTTTATCTTGACTTATGAACCTGCCACCGAAAGCATGCACCATGTCAGCTTGTTTATTCTGGTGGTCTCTTTTTTTTTTTTTTTCCCAATGTACCAAAAAAAGAAAACAGTAGTAAAAACAAAAACAAGGACGAAAAAGTCTTGTATGATCGTGCATGATTGGTAAGTTCTTGTCATATTTGATAGACGAAACGGAAGATCGGCCAAAGATTTGAAGTACGAATCCCGGGCTGTTAATGTTTGCTTTAAACTCTCATCTCATTCTGACTCTGACTCTCTGAGAGCCGAGCACGTCGGTGACAAGATCAGTCTATGCACTGATTGCTTGGAAACAGAATATATATCTGCTGGCACCACCTACGTTCCTGTACACATTAACTTACTTCCCAATCTAGAGTCCAACTCCAACCCGTATAGGTCTCAGCTGGCTCAAGAATGAAAGTGATTGCTTCAAGTCTGTCTGGTCACTTCCTTTACCATTTTTTTCTTTTTTGGTTTAATCCGGAATTTAGACAGACACATACCTGGTCAACGTGCCCATTTGGTGATCAATGATGATGTGAAATAATGAAAAATAACTTTACAATATAAAAAGACAACAACCCAGTCCAAGGTACAAAAAATAACAAGTCAAGCCAAATAGTGCGCGGAATAAGCCAACAAAACAAACAAGATATTGGATAAGCATAACAATCAAGATAGGCATGCCAACTATCACGACTAGCCAAGAGAGGCAGGCTACAGCCAACACCTGCAATGTGCCACTACCAATACGAAGGCATGTGCCCATCACCGGACAACTCAAGGACAAGTGTCTCGAGGCCACCACGCGCCATGCTGCACGTGCAACCGTGCATGACACCTCCACCGACAGCAGTTCCGCAAGCCTCCTCTACCTGACCACCGCCCATTGTCTACGACTGTTATCCCGTCAAATTCACCCAAGCCAATGCCACCGAAGCTCCCATGAGCACACCCACAACTCTAGTCATCACACTGTTCATTGCAGCACCACACAACCACCCACCCATTCACCAGCAAATCAAGGATTCTTATTCGTCACGCCACCATACAAGACCACAAACCACTAGCCGGTTTGCAACAACACCAAGCACTACACAAATCCAGCAACCACTAGGGCACCGAGCTAGGGGAAGGGGGAGAGAAAAACCCTAGCCCGAACCTTCACCCACTACTCATGGCTAAGCCACACAAACAACACAAATCAGAAGTAGAGAGGGCACCGAGCTAGTGGGAAGGGAGAGGAGGGAAAAACCTATCTCGAAACTTCACCTTCTCTACCCCCACCATACCATACACCACCGCCTTTGATAACTGCTGCACCCACCACCACCCACACCCCAATGCAACCCAAGTGAAAGACTTCTGCGACCATAACTGTCATCACTAGCAACCACCGCAATAGTTAAAAAGCAGCTGCCACTACAAGATAGGACGGATTTAGTGACGGACGGTGTTAAAACAGCTTTCAGCGACGGGTTTTACTGTCAAAATTTTCTGTCGATAAAAGAATTTGCCAATAGACTTTTACCGACGGACAAACCCGTCGCTAAATATTTTAGAGAATTTTATAATTCTCGATGATTTTTAAAAAATATTTAAGCCACGGAAAATGCCGTCGCTAAAAATTTCATCAGTAAAAATTGACTTTTACCGACGGCATCGTCCTGTCGCTAAAAGTTCAGCCTTAAATCTTAGGCTAGGTTTGACAAATTTTTTTTCCTCTTCAGTTTTTAAAAACTGAAAAAAAGCGTTTGGTAACCATTTTTTTTTCAGTTTAAAAACCAGTTTTTAAACTGAAGAGTAAAAAAACTCCAGAAACTGGTTTTTTTTTTCACTTTTGGTTTTTTTTTCTTCGACCCCCACCACCACCCTCCCACCGCCGGCAGCCACCTCAGGCGACCACCGCCGGCCGCCGGTGACCACCGCCGGAGACTGCCGGCAGCCACCTCCTGCCGCCGGCGACCACCTCCGGCCGCCGGAGACTACCGGCAGCCACCTCCGGCCGCCAGAGACTGCCGGCTGCCACCTCCGGCCGCCGGCGACCACCGGCAGCCACCTCCGGCCGCCGGCGACCACCGCCGGAGATTGCCGGCTGCCACCTCCGGCCGCCGGCCACCACCGCCGGCGACGCCCGGCAGCCACCTCCGGCAGCCGGCGACTACCGCCGGAGACTGCCGGCAGCCACCTCCGGCCGCCGGCCACCACCACCACCACCAACACCAGCCACCATCACTACACCCCACCACCGCCACCGCAAACCACCAAAAAAAAAAGTCAAAATAAAAAGGGTTACCAAACACAAAAAAAAACTCAAAAAAAAAAAGGGATTATCAAACACCCACTTGTTTTTAAAAATAAAAAAATTAAGCTGCTCTTTAAAAAACTGCTCTTTAAACTGAAAACCAAAAAAAAATTTTTGTCAAACGAACCCTTAGATCTGCTTTCTTTCTTTTCTTTCTCCCGTTTCTCTCTCTCTCTCTCTCTCTTTCTTAATTATCTCTCACCACCGGCGTTCTTACTCCGGTGACCCCCTCTACGGCAACCCACCTCCGGCGACCCTTCTGGCGACACCCCCGTTTTCCCCCGACGCGGCACCACCTCCGACGGCGTAGACTACAACTCCGGCCAGATCTAGCGTAGTCTGCTTAGATAATTGAGCTCCGGCCAACTCCGGTAAGTCTTGAACTGGTTTCTGATCTCATTTTTCGCCAACAGTATGTTCTTTGAGCCTGAATATAGTACTTGTCAAATTGGTTACGCATCAATTAGGTCTTGTGTGCATTTATCTGTAATTGTAATCTGAGTTAATTTCAATAGCTAGAAGTTCAAATTACATCCTCGTGTTAGTGTGCAGAAATGAGCTGGGTCAAGTTTGCACTGAACAAAGAAGCTACGTGAGATAGTGTTCTGTTGATTTCTTGAACTCTATAGACTATGAAGGTTTCGCATGAACGTTTGGAGTTGCAAAGGTAGTTTGAACCAGGTATTTGTGGGCCTGAAGTGCAGTTGGTGTTGTCATAGGACTGCTGAGAATTTGTGGGTCGAATTAGAAGAAGAGGAAGGAGGAGAAAAGTGCAAATTGAGATGACTGTGGAGACGGACTCCATTTTGTTGAGATTGGTATGTGCAAGCAGGCTAAAGTGAATGGGAAGGGTTTTGATGGGTGAATGAGAGTATGTATCATGGTTTGAAGGAATCAAATGAGGGAGACTATTAAGGAAATGAGCCAATTAGACAGCCGTCTCGGCCGACTAGTGATTGTAGATACCCGGACATGACCTACCTCTTATTATCTAATGCCCAAGAGTAGGATTTAAGAAGCCCTTCTTGGAGATACTTCCTTTGTTTCATTGAATTTCATTTTTTACTTTGACCCTTTTGCGTATTCTAATAATAGTATTTAGTAATAATGTAAACACCTAATGGTAAGTCAAGATAAGAAAGTCAAAGTTTACATGTAAATAAATCTATTAGCGGACTTCGGCTCCGATGAATCTAGGGAGCAAAAGACTAGTAGAAAGATTTCAATGAAAGTTGTTTGAGCCAAGATTTGGACAACGTTTTGCTACAATCAAGGCTGGAACATAGAGGCGGCAACCCTCCCATTTAGCCATAAGAAACCTAATGTGAAATAATGTTAGTCTTTCCTGGTACGCTTTCATCAAATACTAACGTGATTAATTCAATGTTACAATATTATGCAGCTACTCCTACAGCAATTTTCAAAAGAAAATTAGTAAGTTCTTAACTAATTGCAAGAGGAAAGACCGAGAATTGTGGCCTTAAGCTTGCTGTAGTGACTATTAGATGCCATACTTGGGGTTCTACTCACCATGAGAAAGTATTTTGGTTACTAAAACAGTTTAAGAAGACCCTTAACTTTTTACTTAAATTGCATGTATTTGCCTTCGAATTCAAGAATATCACAATGTGATTCCCAATGAGAACGATTGGCGTAGGGCTGTAAACGAGTCAGGAGAGAGTTTAGCTTAAATGAATTGGTATTAAGAGTATGTTAGAGTTTTACGAGTATTACATAAGTTTTAAGAGTATTACATGAGCTTAAATGGTGGTGGTATTAAGAGTATGTTAGAGTTTTAAGAGTATTACATGAGCGGAGTGTATTTTGTCATTTTTACTTTTTGGGAGCCTATCAGGTGTCCTCGGAAAAATGAGTTTTGGTTGTGGAGATACCTTAGCAATCACAAAGGGTGTATTTTGTTGAGAAAAAATGAACCCACCTTAGGTATTGTATTTGCAAGACTCCGACGTTGCGTAGCTCATCTGCCTGGCCAGAAGTCACCATTGCTCCAAAAGCACTACCACTCACATCGAAATGCACCGACTCCAAGCAAGGACCCTCGGGGCACTAATCAATAATAACTACTGTCACTGGATTCCCCGAGCATGCGGCCTTTTCAGTGCATTTCACATGGAATCAACTAAAGATACGTAATTATTGTAGTAAATAAGGCTTCAAAACTCCGGAACTTGCAATTATAATTGCATGTAATCGAGTAAATAAAAGTTAGGGTCAAATACACGTAGGTACCCTGAAACTACCACAAAATCTCACTTGAGGGTTCCAAAGTTTAATTTTTACATATAAGGGTCTGCAACTACAAATTTGCAATAAATAAGGACTTCCGTCCAAATTTCTAACGTTTTAGGCAAATCCGTCAAGGGCAATTTTGTCCCGACAGGTTAAATTGTTTTTCTTCTCTTTTTTCAATTTTGCACTTCTTCTTCTTCATAGACCCATCGCCCCCTCACCCATCACCACCGCGGCTCACCTAAAACCACCAGCAGATCGGCCTCACCACCACACCACCAAATCATAACCACCGATCGACATCACTGTTGCATCATAGTAGTGCCACCCTGGGAGATCTCGTCCCCTCCTCCTGCGTCCACGCCAGCTTCCTCACAATTTGCCTCCGCACACTCTCCACCTATGCCGGCCCAGCCCAGACCCCAGCCGAGCTAGCCCAAGCCGCTGTGAAAGTCAGCATGTCGCAAGCCAACAAGGCCTCCAGCTACCTCTCCACCCTTTGCACAAGCGTGAGGCGGGCGCGCTGAGTGACTGCCTGAGCCAGATATCTGACACGGTGGACCAACTCGGGAGGACCCTGTTGGAGCTGAAGCACCTGAGAAGTGGGACCTTCAGGCCACCGACAGATATATTAGAGTCGTTGGCGGCCTATCAATCAACCGATCGATCACTAACACCAATGACATCGCGTGCGATCTCTCTCAAAATCAAGAACAATGCGTCGTCGGCGCACCCTAGCACCACCACCATCGCATTAAAACTGAAATCGGCCGGATCTCCACTGGCGTAGACCCGTCGTCGGCCAACACCAAGGACAGATCTTACATATTTGGCTGCTCCGATCCTCTGTAGTCCATCCCTTTGGCTTTCGGTAATGGAACCATCAACCGGTCAACAAGTCAATAAATGTCTTCCCGTCTTTCTTCTCCCCAAACCACCCAACAGTGAAACTCCATCACCTCCTCTGACTTGAGCTCTCTTTTGTCGATTGACGCTACAAAAGGTGGGTATGTGAAGGGTAACTTACCAGCGACGTGAGTGGGCAGCTACAAGGAAAATTGCCGACATGGTTTGTAGGAGGCATTTGCCGGCGTTTTCGCTTGAGAAGGGTGTCGCCGGTAGTTAAGGCTCCATTTTGGTTAGATGAAAAGGTTTTGGCAGTTAAAGGCTCCATTTTTGCATAGTTTTTGAAACCCAAAATTGCCCCTGATGGAAAAGCATGGATTGTTAGGGATTTGGACGGATGTACTTACTTGTTGCAAATTTTGAGTTACATGCCATTATGTGTAAAAATTAAACTTTAGGACCCTCAAGAAAGACTTTGTGGTAGTTTCAGGGTACCTACGTGTATTTGACCCTAAAAGTTATCTGATGAGTGTGCACCTGATAACAAGTTCCACGTCATTTGCCCGATTCATATAGGGAAGGGCCTCCAGCAGCTATTAAGGAAGCAAATGGTGCTTGCTCTACAGTGTTGCCATATCCGCAAGCCCCACCTACATTTTCCCAATAATAACTAAATAAGCTACAGAAATGGAAAAGGTAGAATTATTCCTATACATTCTCTTCGATTACATTTCCCATGTTACAGTAATGCAATAGTTATCTGAAAGGGAGTCGAATAAGAACAATTGAGTCCACAAAAAGGGAAATTAATTTGTCGATGGCTTTTCCTTTTCCATTTACATCAACATCTTAATTTTGATTGCCAACGTGTTTGGTATCTGTTATATTTTTCCCCTTTCTAGCTAATTTTCTCTGTTGTAAAAACTTGGCACCTTTTTTTGAAACTAAAGAATAGTAAGCGAACAGAAGTTCAGGTTAGGTTACAAGGCGTAAGCCCGCTCGAGTATCTACTGTAGAAGTGATTTTCAAATCAAGCCCGCTCGAATAACTAATGCTTGCACTTAGCAGAATAACTTTCAACCCAATTGGATTGAGATATCTGTGATTTAATTCTAATTGTTAGACTTCTTTATATTAATTTTAATTATTTATATAATTTTTTTAACTGTGCATTGAGCATTTGAGAATTGAGATTGTTGACGGAGGATGGGACCCAATTGGGTTGAGATATATGTGATTTAGTTCTAATTGTTAGACTTCTTTATATTAATTTTCATTCTTTATATATTTTTTGTTAACTGTGCATTGAACATTTGAGAATTGAAATTGTTGACGAAAAATGAGACCCAATTGGATTGAGATATCTGTTAGGTAGCACGTACACGGACACCGCGTCCGATCGACACCGACACCGCGTCTGATCGACACCGACACCGATTGGCTTTATACTTGTGGACACTTCTTCGAGAGTTGTTCGACACTTCTTCGAGAGGTGTCTGATACGGTTTCTGGTAATTAGAAATTAAATCAATATCTATGGACACCGCTGAGAGGTGTCGGACACATGTCCGGAGGTGTCGGTGAGGTGTCGAGGTGTCGAATACCATACCGACACCCTATATGAGGTGTCAGAGAGTTATTCTCACCTAGGATGGTCAGTAAGTAAAAAAAATCACATCATGCCTTATATTTAAACTTTTGCTAGCCTAAAATTATATTTAAACTGTATTAATATATTTATTTACTTCTTTTGCAGGATCCTGCAGAATCAGGCAAGGACGAAGATCGGCATTCTTGTGAAGGGCCGATTCTTTGAACCACGACTGTATTGGAAGGACTGGGATGCCGGGACAAGGGAGTACCTATGGGAGGGGTGGCTAGTACGATTAACTATTTTTGTCTGCGATAGTATTTGTTTAATTATAATGTAGTATTTAAATTAATTTGTGTAATTGGATGCCTTATCGAAGAGGTTTGCGTTTGACTTGCCCGAGCAGCAGGCGCTGGGGTGGTAGGCATTTTTTGCCTATATCGGCAAGAATTACTGCCGATGGCTGCACGATGCAAGAGGCCGGGCGAAGAAGATGCTGCTCGAGGGTGCCCCGATGCAGGAGTTGAAGAAATATCCCCCACATTGGATATCTCCGACTGTATGGGGGTAGATGATTGATCAGTGGGATACTGATCCAGCCTGGGAGGCCAAAAGTAGGACTGGGGCCAAGAACAGACATGAGAGAGAACCCACACACAAGGAGGGGGCACATGACATCATCCAACACAAGAATGCGGTTGAGCACCCGGATCTGGAGGAGGATAAGGTCATAGCTCTTACGTATAATCAGACGCACACGAGGAAGAAAGACAAGGACAAGGCGCACCGGGCGGGGGACTATGTTTCAGATATTGCCCGGCGGATCGATGTAAGTTCGAGTCAATTTGTTTAATTTTTGTCTTTGTATTCAATGTTTGTTGCGTTAATGCCCTAACTTATCTTTAAATCACTGTTTTTGCAGGCCTCGTATGAACATCTTAGAGGGTCCGAGCAGTAGTCCGGACAGCCATCAGCGTCCACAAGTACGGGTACAAGTACTGGGGCATTGAAGCAAGGGATGGCAATGGGGTGGGTCGGATACATATCATATTAAATCCAAACCCGCCTCGCTCGTTCAGAAACCCCACTCCGCCCCGCCCCACCCCGGCACCGGGTCAAAAGAATGGAATACCATCCCCGATCCTAATGTAGCTTAGGAAACTCGACCCCGCCCCGTTCCACCCCATCTGGTAAGCGATACGGGATAGCAATTAGGGACTCCCGAGTCAAGTCCTCGGTGGGCTTCTCTCCGGACTCTTTCTTATCCATATAATGACAACTACATGTCCTGCAAAGAACAAAAAGGTCAATTAAAGGATATGACATATACAGAATTAAAAACCACAACCATCAATATGAGTGGCGAAAAGTTGCACATTTTTATTTTATGTTATTGCGCTTATGACATTTGTGTTTGTCACTTCCAGGTCACAATGTTAATGTCAACTAAACAAAATCAGGGAAGATATCTAACAGTAAAAAATTGCAATCATCACCAGAGTTGATCAATCATAGAGTGAGTAAAATATGCAACAGCCTCCACATAACTACCATGCACCCGATGAGAGATATCAACACCATAAAATGTGCTTCCCCTCATGTTTACGAAGAGGACGCTGGCTCGAGCTTCATATTCCCCCCAACTCTGTTTATATTTCACCAAAACGGATGTTTCAACCCTGCCTGGGTAAATGCTGCCAATAAAGTAAGATGTATCTGGGATGGGGCTTCAGAATGGGTGGATGGTTAGGTGGTGGCGAGGTGGAAGTGGGTTGTGGCCGTGAGAGGGCCGATCATTGACTGTGGGTGGGAAACAGCGGCAGCGCCGCAACGGCACAAAACAGAAGAAAGAAAGGCTTCTAGGGTTCTTTCCATTTATGGTTAGCTATATATATATGTTAGATGGACGGCCGAGATTGGCTGACAAGTTATGATTTAGGGTTTGTATACTGGGGCGGGTACGGGTCAGATACCGGGGCGGGTTGGACAGAAAACCATACCAGATCCTAACCCATTGTGGGTTGAAAATTTAAATACCATACCCGCCCCATGATCCGGTCAAAGTCAATATAACCCGCTTCTATCGGGGCGGGGCGGAGATCCGCCGGTTGCGGATCTAATTGTAGTCCCTAATTGAAGCAATGTCTGGATACACTGGAGGTCATCAATCGGCCGAAAAGACACATACGCGGCCTGCCTGTCACGACTGCAAGTACCGTGATAATAGTGTCCCTACCCCCCGCTGCCCTCCACAGACACCGGCACCGACTGCGCAGCGTCCGTTGGACAAGGACAAGGTCTGCCGCATTGCTACAGAGGTGTTTAGGATGATCCAGGTGCAGGATCAGCAGGGCACTGCTCCCATCTTGTACTTTCATCCCGCTCTTGTGCCCTCCCGGCTTGTACTCCCCTCCCATCCCCTAATCTTATGTATCTGGTTCTCGTGCCCTCCTGAACTGTATGTACATTTTATTTTTCATTATAGTAAACATTTTTTAAAGTTACTAGGACGGAGCACATGTGTTGCACGAGAATGTGGTCGAGAGTAATTTTTGAGGTAATATCATTAGTTTTTTTTAGATCAAAATAATATAATTCAATTATGTTCGCAATGTATATTTGATGAGTTCAGTGTTTGAAAATCTTCTTTATAGGCTTGTAATGAGATCAGTGTTTGAAAATCTTCTTTATAGGCTTCTGGATTGAAGACATGCTTGATGGTGCTCCTGAAAAGAAAAGCAAATGGAGAAATTAAAAGAATGAATATGTATTTTTGTTTTTGTAATCTGTTAAATTGGTTCATGGTATACACTTAAGATATGTAATTTTCAAAACCAGCTAGTGCTTTGCATTTCAAAGTACAAATCTTGTACATCATGCAAAGCTTCTGATCTTCAACTGCAATAACTAAATATATTTTAAGTTTAAATTGACGCCATATTCAAGCCTTGTCACCCCCCCCCCCCCCCAATCCCATTTTTTGATGCATATTTACCCTGTTATTTCGACTAATCCGTCGTCACCTAGCAGCTGCCAAACTAGCCTAACACAAACACCTACAAGCAGATCGGAGAGCCGCTCCACCTGTAAACATAAAACACACATACCTTTTTAGATCTAGGGGGAAAGGGGAACAACTAGGGGGAGGGGGAGGAAAAAACCCTAGAAGAAAACCTAAATCTAGACTCACCAACCCATCTCCAACCCAAGACAGCCCGACGAACCCCGACGGCCGAATCAAGCTTCACTCGAATTCACCATAACCCATTCGTAAGAAACAAGAGCAACCAGGAGCCCGCAACTTTCCCTTCATCCATCACCCACCAATCACCGGCGCCAGAAAATAAGGAGGACCAAACCAAATCGAAGCTATCCGTCATGACAGTGATGCCGTCCAACTCACCGAACTCTCAAGATCCCTCACGAAGACTCGAAAACATCAGCTAAAACTACCACGTCTCTAACCGCCGGAAAAACCGGCGGTGGTGACGGAGACGGAATGAGGAAAGATGAGGTTTATGGGGAAGAAGGATTTTCGCGAAAGTCGCCTCTTTGAGAGGCCGTTGCTTGCTAAATGTTTATTTCAAACAGCCCAATTTGAAACTGATGTCATGGACTGCTCATAATTAGGAGTGTTGATTACGAGCACAATACCAATTTTCAATCACGAGAAATCCGTTGAGCCAACAATTTTCTTATTAACTTTTTGTTTCAAGTTCTTTGATGGTACACATGATTTATTCACGTAATATACATAATTATGTATTACACACACACACATATCTATATCTCTATGATCAAAATTCTCTATTGTAATTAAAGGTGTCATTGGAGCTTTGGTAACATTATTTGTCACTAAAAATGCTTTCATAGTGTAAGTTGTCTTTTTAGACCATTTTCTGTCACCAAAAGTACTTAAGCAACATATTTTTAACAACATATGGCATCCTATTTCTTGCATTGCAAACAAAGAAAATGAAGAAAGCATATAGGAATTAGATCTTTGTCTCATGGGTCCGTTCCGTCAACTTAGAAAAGATTAAATAAAAGCGTAACCTCGTTGATAACTTGATTTGTGATCTTAGTAGCAATGGAGATTGCCATTCTAGTACTACTACGCATAAATTGTTGGTCTTGCCAAAAGTACACATGTTTTACTCTCTCAGTTCATAATTACAGTCTTATTTTGAAATACAACCATTGTTAATATATTTTTATTTATGCATTATTTACCTTTAGCGACCCACGTTCACGAGCAACTTCTCCCTCATGAGGGCTAGTCAACAAATAAAAATGAGATCCCTTACATGGTCACTTAAGGCTAATCTTGAATTTAACGTATACATATGATATTAGATGGGGTGGTATGAGCCAAACTTAACCTTGTCACATGTAGCTCAAAATTTTCATCTATAGCTAATAACGGATATACCCTACTTCCAACTGAATACTGCAGTAGGAAGAGTCAGCTTTAATAAGTTTCTTTTACGACTCATGTCCACGATCGGGTAATACCTTTTCTAAAAGGGCTACCTTGGTCCTGTACTTCAAGGTAAATCTAAAAAACTAACTTATCCGATGCGGGATCGGATGAGGTGTTGCATCCACCACTCGAATTAATCACAATTACTCTTCAGCCACGCTAGTTGCCAAACAAGCCTAGCCCGTCGATCTTCTTCATCACGTGACTTCTTTGGTTGTGGATGCATTGAAGTTGTTACTTGGCGCAAATGTCAACTGCAGTACTCTGTGCTCAGTTCCCATGAGATCAAGGCTTTACTTGGTCAAGTGATAACTTCCAAGCTATTCCTCCAAGAGTAGCGTTCTTTCCATCCCCTATCTCGTTATGAAGGATTCTCCGGTGACCATCCACCAAACACCCTAGAGCTAATCCTTGCTCTCAATCTCTCTATTATAGCTCCATCCCTCACTCCTGCCAACCTTTACAACTTTACTATGTCACCTTCTTTATAGCTCCATTCAACAACCTATGTTCTCCCATACCTACCACATTTGAACCAGTTTAATGGCACCATCTAACCAACTACCAGACATGGCCACAATCATTAGCAAAACCAACCACCTCATTTTCGAAGACTCCATTGACATGGAAGAGGATGCAGACAATGCCAACAGAGAATATATCATCACCCTCCTTGCCAAGCTTATCAGTAACAAAAAATCCATCCTCAAAGTTGTGCAAAATATTCTTTCGAAAGCGTGGAATCCATCAAAAGGCATGAAGATTACTCTTCTCGAGGATAACACTTTCTGCATAGCTCTAAATCACAAATGGGACAGAGCTAGAATTCTGGAATCAAGACCCTGGTCCATTATGAGTTCACATTTGGTGGTTCGTGACTGGCCCCCAAATTTGACAATGATTTCAAATTTTCACTCTTCTGGGTCAGAATATGCGGCCTCCCCCCGAATCAAATGGCGAAGCTAAATGCGGAGAAAATTGTAGAAAAAATAGGGAAGCTCAGAGCAGTTGACTTCACTTCCAACATAAATATTTCCTGGCTCAAATTTCTCAAAATAAGGGTGGATTTGGACATTAGAAATCCTCTCCATACGGATCTCAACAGAAAGAAGGATGATCAATCCAAAGCTTGGATCCCCCTTCAATATGAACGCCTCCCTGATTTCTACTTTAACTGCGGAAGACTGGGACATGTAACTAGAAGCTGCCCAAATCCTCCACTGGAGATACCTGCTCACCTCTCAAACCCGTATGGACCTTGGCTGCGTACAGGCTACTCGGAAGCCATTCCTCCTGAAGTTGAATAGAACCTTTCTCTCTCCAAAAGAGAAAACACTCACTCTCATGATCAGAAAGGGCAGGAAATCCAATCAACATCTTCTGGATCTCAACCACACCCAGGTAACCAAAACAAAACCCACAAGCCAACTACACAATCCAAAATTCCCAAAGCTGACAACCATACCTCTGTAGCTGAGCGGAATGTCTTTGATGAAATTCTAGAACAAGGTGCCGATTACACGCATCCCAAGACCATCCCAACCATGAACCAAAGCCTCACGTCCCAAGAAATCGACTCCCAAAAAACCCGCACCCAACCAGTCTTATCCAAGCCTCCAACTTCTGACACGCCGCCCATTAGCCCCTGTAGTCCATCGCCCTTTTTCCCCAACTTCAAACCTCTCCTCCTAATGGAATCCAACCAAGAAACAAAATACCTTCACCAACCCCTGTTAAGGATTGACCCAAACCCTATCAAACCAAGCCCAAAAAGAAAGATAATCCATGATGAGAACCAAAGCCCAAAAAAACCCAAAATTTGTCCACTTCCCATAAGCCCAAGCCCTTCGAACCCAAACTCTCTCTCTCTCTAAACCAACTTCCCAAACCCAAACCTGAAAACCAAACCACTCTGAAAATCTCAGCTAAATAGAACACGCCCACATGCTCGAGAGCTAACCAACTCAGAATACTCAAACACCAAGCTCGGAAACCAACCCTTTCTCCCTCACCAACCTCTGATCATGTTTCCTCTGGGGTTTCAAGCAGTAGCTTACCCTAGGAACCACCATGATCATTCATGCATGGAACGTCAGAGGGCTTGGGCGCATCTCGAGCGTCAGGGCCCTCAAAAGAGGATGCTAGGATGATAAATGTTGATATCGTTTTCCTCTCCAAAACTTTCTCTCAATCCCCTTCTCTTACTCCCATTCTTCAATCTCTCATTTTCTACAATTTCTGCTTTGTCCCACCTACATGATCAAAAAAGCTAGCTGGAGGTCTCTGCCTAGCATGGAAAAATGGGGTGGATTTGGAAATCACCCATCAAAACAGTAACATTATCAATGCTTTAGTATTCTCTGACCCCCCTGTCAACAGTGGATGTTTTCAGCAATCTACGGCCCACCCCATTGGGGAAATAAAAGACAATTTTGGGAAGACATGGATTTAGTTGCCAACTCTTTTGTAGGTCCCTGGATAAGTTTTGGAGATTTCAATGCAATCACCAATCAGTCAGAAAAGAAAGGAGGCAGACCATATCAATCCTCTTTTTCGGGAGGACTATGTGGTTTCATCAACAAAAACCACCTTTTGGACCTCGATTTTACTGGGAACCCCTTTACCTGGAGTAATAACCGACCTCTCACAACTAATATCAAGGAAAGGCTTGACAAAGCCTATGCAAATATCCATTGGAGAACCTTATTCCCAGATGCCTCTATGACCCATATCCCCGGGAAAAGTTCGGATCACCACCTAATCGTTATTAAGACCCACAAAATTGAATGTCCAGGCCCCAAACCGTTCAGATTCGAGGCTGCTTGGACCAAGGATCCTACTTCTCACAACATCGTCAGATCAGCTTGGAGGCACCCTATTAGAGGCAGTCCTGTGGAAATTCTCAGCCAAAAACAAGCCACACCAGTCAAGAATTGAGAAAGTGGAACCACACTCATTTCGGCCACATTCAAACCAACATCAAATTTCTGACAAAAAAGCTTGATTCTATTCAAGAGAATGAACCACCTATCAGAAACGTGGAGCTTGAAAAAAACATCAAGGCTGCAATTGATGAACAATGCAAAAGGGATGAGGGGTTAATTTTACCCAGCACCCTGTACTTAGGGGTCAGTTGCACCCAGCACCCTAGGGTTTTAAAATTGACACCCAACACCAAATGATGGTCAAACTGCCTGTTGACTAGATGGCTGTTAGTTTTTCAGGGGCAAAATGGGATTATTGCCCCTAAAGCTTACATGTCATCCCAGTTAGTGACACATGGCCAATTAGCTGTCCACGTCATTTCCCTCCAACAGCCCTTATTCTCTCTCTCCTTCCACATATCCCTCAATTAATCCCCAATTACAAAATTTCCCAACTGTTTATTCTAGGGGCAAAACGATCGGCGATTCGCAGGGAGATGGAGCCGACGGAGCCTATCGCAGTATTGTTACCTGGATTCATCTTTCGCTGGGATCCCACCGGATGCCATTAGCCGGCCCCGCATTGCACCACTGACCCGTCACTGTCCTCGCCGGGACCGGCGATGGAGCCGACCTTCTGACCGGAGACCGGGCGCCCCTCTCTGTCGTTCTGGGGAGTTCGCCGGAGTACGGCCGTTTTCTCGGTCCACGCACCCCGCACCAAGCCAAACCTCTGGCACTACTACCAACATACACTAAGCCCCACTCCCCGCTATGTTACCACCTCTGCCCCGTCCACAACCCCTTCCTCAGTCCCTCCTACAGCCTCGTCCCTCCCATAGCCCCTTCCTTAGCCCCACCGACAGTCCCGCAACCACCAGTACTATTTCGGACCATTACTGTTAACCCACAACCACCGAACCATCAGCACTACCAAATCACAACCCACGGGTTCACCCCAATCACCGTCAATCTCAACCCCATTCACTGCTAGCGCCCAGATCCATGACCCAAGACCGAACACCATTGGTTCAAAATATAGTCGAATGACCGAATCACGCTAGGATCTGGGATGCAGATCTGGGGCTTGCTGGTGGCACCACAATGATGAAGGGCGGTGGCTGGTTGGTGGAGTAATTAGAAAGGGCTCGGTGGTGGATGGGTGGGGTGGTCAGATATGGTGGGTAGTTGTGATTGTGGGTTACTAGGGTCAGCGGTTGGCAGTGGCGGGTTTTCAGGTCATGATGGAGGTGGGGATTCATAGGTTGGTGGCCGTGGGGGGTTTGGTTGCAAGTAAGTTGTGGCGACATGGCTTTGTAGGTTGGTGGTGGTAGTGTGCTCAGGATGGGTGGTGGTATAAATGAGTGGGTGGGGTGAGGGTGGGGGAGGAAGATAATGAAGTGGGTCCAATGGGATAAATTGAGTGAAGAATTGATCACGTGGAAATGACATGGACACCATGTCATTTGTAAAGGACAAAGAGACTATTTTGCCCCTAAAAAATTAACGGACGTAACGGTCAAAGGCCATTTTGACCGTTATTTGGTGTTGGAAACCAAGATTTTAAACATTTTGGTGCTGGGTGCCAAAATTAAAACTATCGGGTGCTGGGTGCAACTGACCCCTAAGTATGGGGTGTAACGTAAAATTAACCCAGGGGGGAGTGGTTGTGGTTTCAAAAATCAAGAATCAAATAGAGATGTGAAGGGGACGTTAACACCAGATTTTTCCACCTCACTACTCTGATGAGAAGAAGAAGAAATTCTATCGATTTCATCAAGAACAGGGAAGGAAGATGGATTTCAAAAAGAGAAGAAATAGGGGAATGTCTTGAATGATTACTTCCAAAATCTCTTCCAATCTTCGGATCCAAATTTCCCTCCAAACCTTGAAGGACTGATTTCCCCCATAATCACTGAAGAAGAAATCTTATCTCTATGCAAAATTCCATCTGTGCAGGAGATTTCAAAAACCTTCAACCCACTGAAAGCCCCCGGCCTTAATGGTATGCCTTCCCTCTTTTACAAGACATATTGGAACACTGTGAAAGAAGATGTATGCAAGAGTGTTCAGGATTTTTTTAGCAATGCCTTCCTCCTGCAAGACCTCAATCAAAGAAATTTAGCCTTGATTCTAAAGAACAAAGCTCTAACCAAAGCTGAACACTACTTATAAGATTATATCCAAAATCATGGCTAACAAACTGAAACCTCTCCTTTTGAAAATGATTTCCCCCTTGCAAGCGGCTTTCGTTCCGGGAAGGTTGATCAATGACAATAATATTATTGTCCAAGACTTATGGCATACAATGAGGAAAAAAAAGGAATGGGACTTATGGCAATCAAGATATATATGGAAAAAGCTTACGATAAGGTGGAATGGTCATTTGTTCTATCGGTTCTAAGCAATTTTGGTTTTCCACCAATCTGGATCAACTGGGTGAAACTTTGCATCACCACTCCAACTTTCTCAACTCTGCTGAATGGAATTCCCTATGGTCTTATCAAACCTCAAAGAGGAATCCGCCAGGGAGATCCCTTATCTCCCTTCCTCTTCATCATAACCTTTGAAATTCTCACAAGACTTCTTCTTAGAGAAGAAGAAAAATGTTCAATCCATGGAATCAAGGCCAGTAGAGGAAGCCCCTCAATCTCACACATATTGTTTGCTGATGACCTATTCATTTTTTGCAGGGCAAACACTTCCGAAACAAATCAAATTCGTGGCTGTTTGCAGAAGTATAACGAATGGTCTGGCCAATGTATAAATAAGAGCAAATCCCAGATCCATTTTAGCAAGTCTACCGGCAACAGTGAGATCAGAGAGATATGTCGTTTGCTGAAGTTCCAAAAGGCATCGCACAAAGCTAAATACTTAGGCATGCCGCTGTTTACGAACAAATCAAAAAAAGAAGCTTTGGGGGGAATTATCGAAAGAGTTGAGAAGCGTTTGGCAAGTTAGAAATCAAGGCTTCTTTCTCATGCAGGAAGAGCTACTCTTATCAAAGCAAGTGCAATGCCTATTCCCACACACCTTATGTCAACCTTTATTTTACCCAAACAGATTACAAACAAATTGGACAAATGCATAAGAAATTTTTGGTGGGGCTTCAAGAAAGATGATTCTCATCACTTTTATCCCAAGGCATGGGATTCCATCTGCGTCCCAAAAGCGGCTGGTGGACTGGGTTTCAAGAAAATGCAGGACTTCAACTTGGCCCTCATAGCAAAAATAGGTTGGTCTCTTCTCACCAATCAAACCTCTCTTTGGTCACATATTATGAGATCTAAATATTTAAGAGGAAAGTCGTTCCTTGATCATCATACCCCAAAAATGTCTGCCTCTTGGACTTGGAAAGGATTCTGTAAGAGCAAGAATCTCATTAAGAAAGGAATTGGTTATATTATTGGAGATGGGAGGTCTACCAACGTTTGGAAGGACGCATGGATCCCATTTTCCCGATGGTTTTGTGCCTGTAAAAACCACAGTAACTAATTCCAATTTTTCTTTGGTAGCTGACCTTATTTCTCTTGGCGAAAAAATATGGGATATGTCAAAAATCCAGATGATGTTCGACTCAACCACCGTGGATGCCATCAAGAAAATCCAAATCCCTTCTAGCCAAACCCAAGATTTGATAGCTTGGACCCCCAACAGGAATGGCAAATTCGCCACAAAATCTGCCTACCTCAAGGATAATGAAGTCAAGTTCATTCACAACACTTCCTTCCCCCCACGATTTTGGAAAAAGGTTTGGTCAGCAAAAATTCTGGAGCGGCACAAAATCTTGATCTGGAGAATTACATGGAATATCCTACCTTTTCGGCAAACTCTCACCTTGCATAATTCTGAGATTGATCCCAGCTGCCCTTTTTGCGACTATCCCTATGAAAATGCCACACACTTGTTCTTAAAGTGCAACATAACAAGAATTTTGTGGGTAGCCTCCCCCTTGGGATTCCGACCCCCTCAAGACATGGATTGCCATATCCAATGGTTGGACTTCATACTACAACCCCCTGGCTTATCTTCTGAAGATCAAACCAAATACACCCAATTCGCTGCAACCCTTATGGACATGGTTTGGATGACAAGAAACAAAAAAAATCCATGAGCAAGCTGTGTTTAACCCTCTCTCTCTGGCTGATAGCTTTATATCTTCTACCCTTAATTATCTTTCAGCGAATGAGTCCTCTAAATACTTCAAGCCTAGAGGCAATGAATGGTCTCCCCCTCCGATAGGATGGTGCAAAATCAATTTTCATGCGGCAGTCCGAGGAGATAAAGCATGCATTGCAATGATCTGCAGAAACTCAAATGGGGAATGTGAATTTGGGAATTCGGCTCTGATAGACTCTAACGATCCGGAGGTTGCAGAAGCGAGAGCTGCACTGTTTGCAATCCAAACAGCTCGAGATCATCGAAAACAAATAATCATTTTCGAAGGAGATTCGAAGTAAATCATTTAAATGATACTTGACCAATCTCATGTCTCTTGGACAATCAGAAGCACAGAAGCACCATTGAAGACTCCAAAATCATGCTTAAAGATCTGCTCAACTGGGACTTTATCCACATTTCTAGACAAGCTAATTTAGCTGCCCACAATCTTGCTACTAGAACTTATTTTTGTAACCACTTTGACTTTGTTCCTCCTTCATCCAGCCTTTTGTCTAGCTTGGAAGAAGAAATGAACAAGGTTGTATAGCTTTTTTTCCAGTTTCATTTTAATGCAAGCACTCTTTTACCAAAAAAAAAAGACTTCTTTGGTTGTTGATATTTCTGCCAATGCTTTCCAAAAAAATTTTACTCTTCCATGCTCCCTCTTACTATTACAAACCCACCAACCTCCACATTTTTGTCAACATAGCAATAAATAACCACAATTTGATCATTTAGTTGAGAGGAAGACCTTCATCATCATTTTCATCTCAACCCCAACTTAATTAATTGAATTTCCTTATCCTTCTGATCTTATATCCATTTTTTCAATCTTTAAGCAACATATAAGTGCAATTTTAGTTGAATCTACATTGATTACTAAGGGTTGTTGGTAGTATTAGTTAGCATTATAGTGGACAACAATGTTAAAAATTTCAAATTTACACAACCTTCACTCAATTATGTCCCAACATCTTTAAGTGCCAGAACTAATTATTAAGTTTAATAAAATTGGATGGGTATGAGCAGTGAAAACACTCTTCGATTTTCTTGGTGTTGGCAATATTGCAAATTGAATTGATATGCAACTCTTATTAAATAATTGATGAAAGTTCAATTTGCATGGTTCGAGCGGGTTAGTGGGGTTGATTTGAGTTTGGCTATAAGTTGTGGTCTTTAATTTTCTATTCAAAATGGAAAACAGAGTCAAAATCTTGTTGGATTCATTTTTTGGTAGAACTGAGCATCCAAACTGCTAAAACCAAATCATGTCGACCATGCAAAAACTTAACGAGGAAAATAGTCAGCTTGGTGAGATAAAGGTATGCAGTATGCTCACTCAAGCTAATATGGATGCTAATCCAATGTCCAAGCAAATTTTCCATCCAAATAGATGATTGAAGATCACGACTTAAAGCCAAACTCAAGTCAACCCTATCAACCTACTCAAATCTCTCAACTGTACTTTCATCAATTATTTAAGCGAGTTATGGATAAATTTTATTTGGTAGGGCTGAGTATCCAAACCTTTGAAATCAAATTCTCTAAAAACTTGCCAAGGAAAGAGTCAGCTTGGTGGAATGAAGTAAGCTCACTGTTGGTAGCGAAATTTTGACAAAAAAAAAAGATATTGGGTTTACAAGCAAGCCTAATATTTTTTGTTGGGAGTTTTTGCCAAAAGAAGCCCAAATATTCAGGCTTTTAAGTAGGCTTATGTACTTAGAAGCCCACTAATATTGTAATTGGGTTAGAATATTTGGGCTCCAATGAAAGACTTTGGAGTTATGCTAAAAAAAGAAATAAAGGGATAAATACTCTTGGAATGTGATAAAGTTTAAGAACTATCACATGTGTTAACATGTGATAATTATCTATGGAGTATTGCACAAACCTTAGAAGTCTAGGACTTCATCATCAATATAAAAAGAAGAGTCATTTGGAGAGGTAGGGGGAGTTCTCTCGGCAGAAACAAAGAAAAAAAGGACAGAAACAAAACAAAGGAGAGAAAGCAGCCAGATAAGGTATGAGCAAAGCAAAGAAAAAAAGGAGGAGAGAAGCAAGGCTTCGGCAGAAGCAACATAAAGGGGGGAGAAAGAAAAAAAAGAAAGAGAAAGAAGAAGGAAGTTCTAAACAAAGTAAAGGGCTACCTTTTTTATCGATTTTCTCTCGGATCTCAAATATGGTGATCGTTAGGTGACATATTTTTCTCTACTCTTTATATGTATTATTTTTTCTTTTCTTCTGTTTAACGCTTCGTTGTAACAAATTTAGTGTATGAAGTCCCATCATATGGACCACATCATACAATAATGTTGAATGCATATGCACAAGTTGTTACCTTTTTTATTTATCAATTTTTATATGCGTTTCTTTAATCGAAGGTTGTCATGGACGTAATTAACGGTTGGCTTTTTAGCCATCCGGGAATATGAATATACTATATAAAATAGTAAACGTCGTTGTATACATACAAAGGAATTTTGTGACACAAGTTTCGACGTTAATCAATAGCGCCGAAAAATGTGTCATCAAATTTTGGCACGCCCGGTGGGACATGTTCCTCCTCCCATCTTTAGAAATGCAATATATATATATATATATATATATCCACATTTTCGAAAGAAAAAAAAAGTCACAGATTTTCTTTTTCAGCTTTTCTCGTTGTTGTTCCTTTTTCTGATAATCCATAGACCTGGCAAATTTTGGCCCGTACCTGCGGGTCCACCTAGGCCCATTAAGAATTTACGGGTACGGGCAGCCCAAAACGCTACCCGTTAAAATTGGACCCGTACTTGGATCGACCCGTTTTTTCGGTTCGGCCTGGGTTGGGTACGGATTACCCGGGTTCTAGACTTGTTTTAGTGGGGGTTTGTGATACTTCAGATACCATTTCTCATTCACTTTTTCTCCTCTCATCTCAACTCTCTGCCGCCTCCCTCTCATTCTGTCTCACCCTCATTCACAAGGAAACAAGCGACGCCCACGCCGATCTCTCCCACCCTCACTCATTCAAGAACCACCACAGATCGACGGCCACGACGCCTCACCGCCACCTCTATTTCACAGATCGACGGCCCTGACACCTCCACAGCCCCACAGATCGATAGTTAAGGACCTCTCTGTCTCTCTATCCATCATCGACGCTGACGCCTCACAAATCGACGGCTGTTTCACGGTTTCAGCTCCGTTGTCCTAAATTTTTGTTGTTCGACAACATAATTGGGAAGGCCTTCAATGCGCAGATCGTTTGGATTAATTTTTTAATGTGATGTAATTTTTAATGTGATGAAAACTATATGTGATGTAGCTTTTAATGTATTTTTGGATCTGTAGCTATATCCATTCTTGAGTGTTTAGTTGAATTGCTGGTATTGATCAATAGATTCAGGTGTCATGTTATTTGGCTGGTTATTATTGTGTGCATTTTCTTTCTTTTTATTTTTATTTTTGTGAAATTAAAATTACTTTGAACAACAAGAAGTGTGCTGAAAAAAAAAGTATATTTTTTAACCTAATTATCAAAAAAATATTTATATATAAAAAAATGAATTTACCCAAGGGTATTACTCGGTCCGCCTGGGTAGGGTATGGGTATAGAAAAAAGCTACCCAGAAAAATCCAGGTATTTTTTTACCCGAACTAGTATTACCCATACCCGGCGGCGGGTATACCCGTTTGCCAGGTCTACTAATCTAATATGTTTTGGTTGGTGCTTGCAAAAGAAATGGTGGTTACAGGCTTACAGAATAAATGTAGCAGGAAAATCCTCACATTTCTGCCGCTAGGGGGTATTGACCCCTGGATCTCATGGTGCCAAGTATGAAGTGAAGTGTAATATAAATAATTAATAGGCACTGAGTGTAGTTATGGTAAACCTTAGGAGTGCTGGGAGTATTTGTCCAAAGTTTTATCAATGATACGCAAGGGTAGTTGTATTGCATATTTTTTAGCCAAACACGCTAAATTTGCAAAAAAGTAGGGTCAAATACACGTAGGTACCCTGGAACTATCACAAAGTCTCAATTAAGGGTCCCAAAGTTTAATTTTTACACATAAGAGCCTGTAACTCCAAATTTGCAGCAAGTAAGTACATCCGTCCAAATTCCTAACGATCTAGATAAACTGTCAGGGGCAATTTCGTCAAGTATTTGTTTTCTTAAAACCCTAGTTTGAAAACATTCCCAAACCTTTCAACTACCCTACTGCCGTCAACTGACAATCACCGCCGGTGCCGTCTTATCACAGCGCCACCGGCGAAGACTACAACCACTGAGTGCACAACCATCGCCGCTCACAAACCATCACCGCTCGCACCATCTCTACACTCACGGGCACTACACAGCCACCGTAACACTGGCAAACCACCAAATCACCTAGCACCGTCGGCCTCATTGCGCGCAGTATCACCGATGGCCAGATCGTCCACCTAAAACCACCATGAGATCAGCCTCACCACCACATCACCAAATCAGCACAGCCCGCCGGCATCACTGCGCCATCATAGCAGCGCCACCGACACCCAGATCAGTATCGTTGGTGGCCCAATCGATCGCAAAACCATTTAATTACCTCAGATCCACCGCTGACCAATACCGTCCAACGACCAACACCGCTCCCCCATCACCACGATCCACTACCGACCAACACCGCTCCCCCATCACCATAATCTCTCTTCGACCCCTCCTGATCCACCTTAAATCCTTGTTCAACCAACAACTCACACATCAGCAGTGGTGTGCAAGAGCAGATGACTTACCGCCACCAACAAACACACACACACATACATCAGCACAATCACCACTGCAAATCGCACGCCAAGTGCCACCAACGGCCACCAATCGACAACCCATGAGACGGCCTATATTAATCAGCCTACCCACGGCCGCTGTTGGTAAAGTCCTACCATTAGGGCTCCATCCATGCTGCCGTAGTAATTCCCAGCACAACCACCACTGTCAGAGACCGAGGGCCACCAACGGCCATTAATCAGTCACCCATGAGATGCCGCCGCGCCTCTCACTCTCATCATCTTGAGTTTCTAGTGGAATTGAATGAACCGAAAATGCTCTTTGAAAACGAACAAAGAAGTTCTGCTTCGTGATGCTTCTTGAGATGCCAACTTACGAAAAGTGCCCATGACGGAAGCCCAAAATATGGAAACCCAAAATTGCCCCTGATGGAAAAGGCTGAATCGTTAGGAATTTGGACGGATGTACTTACTTGCTGCAAATTTGGAGTTACAGGCCCTTATGTGTAAAAATTAAACTTTGGGACCCTTAATTGAGACTTTGTGGTAGTTCCAGGGTACCTACGTGTATTTGACCCAAAAAAGTATGGGTCTCGAATGAGAGAGGGTCACCAGTTCTTAACGCACTCCATCATCAAAGATATAAACCCCCGATTGACTGAGCAATAAAATTGTTACCTTCTTTGAAGAAGAAAAAAGAAAAGGGATAATTGCATAAAATATCCATGTGGTTTGGGGTAGTTACAAAAAGACCCCTCCCATTACAAAAATTGCAAGAAGACACCTAAGATTTAAAAAGTGTTACACCCGTCAACTCCCGTTACAGAATTAACGAATTTCCTAAACTACCCCTGTATATAAGCACATTGATCTTGTTGGTCAAAACCTAACATTCAATCTAATTGCCTCGTATTCTCACCATCTCTCTCCTCAACCCGTCACTTTCTACCAAAATCCCATAACCAATCGAAAGAAAGTGAAATAATCTACAACAAATACGCAAATCAGGAACGAAATCGAACATGGCACATGTCTCGTTGTTTGCCAGATTTTGGCCGTCTTCTCAGCAGTTTTGGGTTTTCATGTCTGGTGAGGGGCCTGTTCTCTTCGGATTTACAGATTTGTCGTGGTTCTGTAACCGGGGTTTTACGGGCTTCACGTTTTCCGAGCCTAAGCTTCGGATTTACAGATTTGTCGAGGTCCCGTCACCATCAAATCTTCTTTTTGCCACATTTTTCTGGTTTTCTGGCCGTCTTCTTTGATGGTCTCCGGTTTGGCCTTCGGTTCTTCTCCCCGGCGCTGTCACGACCGTCGCCGATGACAACCGCGACTCTCCCTCCTTCCTCTCCCCTTCCCCTGGTCCCCTGCCTTTGGCCCTTCGAATTTACAGATTTGTCGAGGTCCCGTCATCGACAAATCTTCGTTTTGCCGCTTTTTTTCGGTTTTTCGGCCGTCTTCTTTGCGGGTCTCTTGTTTGGCCTTCGGTTCTTCTCCCGGCGTTATCACGGCCGTTGCCGGTGACAACCCTCCCCTAATTTCCTTTTCCCCTGGTCCCCTGCCTTTCCGTCTTTCCTTCTCCTCCCTTTCCCCGCTTTCCCGTTGTTTTCTTGCGCCGGCCCTAATTAGGGCTTGGTTGCAAGAGAGGTATCTAAGGGCAAAAATGGGTTTCCAGAGAAAATTTAGCAGTTATACTTGCCCTCCAAGCGCGTTTACCACAAACGCGGTTATAACAGACGGTTTTTATTGACGTGTGTAACACTTTTTAAATTTTAGGTGTATTCTTGTAATTTTTGTAACGGGAGGGGTCTTTTTTGCAACTATCCCAAATCACAGGAGTATTTTACGTAATTATCTCAAAAGAAAACACAAATGATGGGGGCTAACCCACCCATTGGGACAATCCGAGGGCAGAATAAGTATTGCCAACTCAGCACACATTCACAACTCGAGTCACGTGCTCGCCTTATCCCAAAACTCTCCCTCCAAACCCAACCCAACCCAACCCAACCCAAAACATTTATGAGAGCGAAGCGTCAAGTAACCAGAAGCGCAGACAAACTTGTGTGTTACAACGCCGAAGGGTGTTCAAAAAACCACATCCCCACATTAAAACGGCACCGTCCCCACATTATAATTTGAACAAATAAGGGAAAAGCAAAGCAAGGCACAATTGAGTGACAACCAAAGCTAGAGAGAGAGAGAGAGAGAGAGAGAGAGCTGCTTCCAGTTTCTCTTCTCTGCCTCTGGTCCATCTCCACTTCAAACTTTTCTCGCCTCTCTCGCCAAGAAGCTGCATTTCGCTCGCCGATTGAGAGTCTGAAGCCCTAGAATTTTATTAAGATGGCCCACAACAGGTGGAACTGGGAGGTGGCTGGCTTCGAGCCGAAGAAGGCCGTGGACGATCACAAGCCCCCGCCGCCAGTGGCTCATCGGCGGTACTCGATCTCGGCGTCGTCTATCTCGCCGCGTTCCGATTCGTCGAGGCAAGCTTTGGCGCCCAAGCTGCAGAAGCTGAAGGACAAAGTTAAGGTCCGTTTGATTCCTTCTTCCTCCACTAACCAATTTTACTTTTTGGAGTTTTTTCCCAGTAAAATATACTAGTGATATGCGCATGAGAGAAGTGATGTACATAAGCGACAATGCACATTTCGGCATGAGTTAATTACTTTTGGTAACACCGGAGTGGATTTGCCATCATTCAATTAGTTAGAAGTTCTATGGCTAGTTATTTGCGACACTAGAAGTTAGTGGCTTTTGGATAGATTACTTAAAGATGTATGGGGCATTGATTGGAGGTGGGCTATGGTGGTTGAAACTTGACATTTGTGGGTTGGGGTGAATTACGATGCTAGGTAAAATGAGCTCTTGTATGGTACGCTAATGCGATTGAAATGAGACTGGTAATCAATGGGCACAAATCACTTACCTCGTGCACCTCATTGACTAGGCACAAATTACTTTTTACTGAAGCATCTAGAGGCGTACGCTGCGGTGCTCCCTTATCTTCTCCTCAATATGCCAACACAACTTTCTTGTGGACACCCTTGGCTCTTTTCTCTCCCTCCTTATGTGGCCAATCAACCACCTAAGCATACGCATTTCAGTTGCACTCGTCTTATGTGCTTAATCTTTCTTATATGCCCAACGGTCAGAAAATATGACATTGCTGGCCTCATAGTGCATTCATGTTTTAGTATTCCTCATCATCTTTGTATGATGTTTCTATTTGCCCAACTTCCGGAACCATACAACATAGTTGGCGTCACTGCTGTTCTATAAAATTCTCATGTCAGCCTAAGAGGTATATTAGGATCATGCAACACTCCACGAGCACATCTGCGCTTTACCCAACTTGCTGTTATCCAATAGGCAACATCGTTGTCAGTCTCTCCCTTGTGCATAATTGATCGAAGATGCCTAAAGGTATCCCCCTTAGGTACTTCTTGCAATCGGTATCTACTTCACCGTGGAATCGCTTGCTATAATCTAAGTTTGGGTGCGGCTGCAATAACTGAATAGGTAAATATCACTGGTATTTCTTATTCATATCTCAAACTGAATGTTTCTGTACACATTTCGTTTTTGGCTTATACCACAAGTGGTGGTTACCTGTTACTTTTGTACACTTAAATAGAGTTAGACGTAGGGCCAAAATTGCCAAAAAATACATGGGGCCGAATCTGCAGAGGTAGGGAGGGAGAGAAAGTGCAGCAATGTGTCAGCTCTATTCTTGTAATTAGGATTTTCAGTAAGGGGCAAGGAAAGTTTAAGAAGAGTAAGCAAGAGAAGACAGAGGGAAGTTAAGGGACCGAGTCGACAAAGGGCTTGATTTCTAGCTACTCCCTCACTTGTTCCATGCGTCCATGACTGATAGATGGGGCCGAGTTCCCATGTTAGCTTAGGAAGCTTTCCGGAGGAGCTCCTAATTTAGGATGGCAAAAGCGCGGTTGTCAGAGAGGAACATTACCATAAAGGGAGTTTCCTGCAGCTAAGTTCCAAATATTACGTCTTTGTTTTGCTTAATTTACTTCTTCATAATGCTAATTTAACTTTATTTTGTCCTATTCTTAGTGTCATCTAATAACTCTTACATCATCCACAAATAGACAACCTGTAAGCTCATCATATAAAAAATAAAAATAGGTGGGCTGAAAGCTGATCCTTGACGAGATCCAGTTATGATTACATATTGTAGTCATGCCATCAATGGTAGATCAGGAATAAATTTAGGAAGGGCATGATTGCTAGGAATTTACTTTAGGACCTGTCCTTAAGTAGGGATAAGGCTTAGTTGACTTGAACCATGGATTTTGTTCTTATTCTGGGTCACAGCTGACCTCATCCCGATGCATTAGTTTGCTAGATTGCAGTAAATTTTGAGTCTGCATGATATCAGTTGGGAGCCCTAATTAAAGTGTATGCTTTCACATATGTCACAGAGTACGTCTTGTTTCTATTGGTAACGAATCCCTAAATGGTTGTGAAGGAACCTGCAGCTTTTTATAATATAGTGGATGCTCAAATACGGTCCTAGAGTGAGTACTTTAAACCTCAGCCGATTTTTTGGTGGTGCTCCACCCAATTTGTCTATATCTGGGCCAGAAAGAGGACCAGCTCGTTGGGTGGTTGCGGCTGTCGAGAAATCAGTTGTTCATGGATCATGAAAGAAATGCATAACTTCTCTAGAATTTTAAGTGCCTAGTTTTCAGGTGGAAGCTCTAATAGTGTACCGAAGCAGACAGTTACTGGTTGATCGCTGCAACATCTACTTTGCTTTATGGGACCGGATGGTCTCATGGGTGCTTTCTTGAAAATTAATAGTAAATTGGCTGACAATAATTGAAAGCCAAGAGATGTAGCCATATAGCGGGCTCTCTGTTTGACAGGTTGGAGGTCTGGCCATAGTGTTTCAGGACTTATTATGCCTAGATCTGTCTCAAATAGAGTTTACGCTATTCAATGAGTTCCTTTCAGGAACTAAACTTGAATGTTTTCTTAGTGCAACCAAAATTTTTTTTTTTCCTTTTGAAACGTATTATGGCAGATAATCAGAATGAAGATATCAGTATGGCACCCTGCAAACCTCTTGCTTTAAATCTAGTGAAGCATATCGTGATGTAACTTCCACTATAGTTGTTTTTATATGTTTACACCAACTATATTAATTTTTTGTACAGCTTGCCAGAGAAGATTACTTGGAGTTGAGACAAGAAGCTAGTGATCTCCAAGAATACTCGAATGCAAAACTTGATCGAGTGACACGTTATTTAGGTGTTCTTGCTCAGAAGACCCGTAAGCTAGGTATGGAAATCATTTTCCTGGTACTTTCTGCATAAAAACTTCCGATGGACATTGTCCCATATGAAAGCAATTTGTAGTTTCTCTTACATTCATTTACTTGCCAATTTGGTGATTGAAACCTGATAAATTGGAATAAACATTAAGATATTGCAAATAAAATTACTGTCCTCAGAATGCCTCCCAATCTAACAGGATCCCAAGGACCAATAGCCACACCGTACTTCCCTTAACCAAATGCCTCCACAACGCCTCCCAAATCCCAATCTACTATTTATTTTACATGGCCATTTCCAAGCAGAGCCAAGGTTGAAGTATCTCAACCTGATATACCAAGGACACCCTGACGAATTCGTGTACTGACATTAACCAACTGATACTTTGTGGTCTCAGTCGAAGACTCCCAGAGGACTTTCCCCTCAAGCTTCTCAGTAGTTCAGGCTGGACTTGGGAGGACATGAAGATGTAGGCAAACTGCAGATGATACTGTGGATAAGAGTGACTTATTCAGAAAGATATTGCCTTTTCTAACCTGCGAATCGCTTCTCAAAGTGCTCAACCACTAGATCCGACCATGTCAATCGAAAAGACTGAGCCAACACATAGACATTCAGAACCTACATTCACCTTAAGACCATAAAATCGTGAAAAAATAATAGCACTAATCTCATATGACGAAGCTCATCCTCAAAGGCAGCAGAGAATCAAATAGTGTTGTCCACGAAAAGAAAATGAGTTACCACAACACTGGAAGGCGGACTAACCCCTCCGCAGAGCCCCTGAACAAAAACCCACCGCCACCCAAGCGCTGCAGTTGACTGGATATCTAGGGGTAAAGCACTGTTTCCGTACGGGCCGCAACAGTAACTTAGGGCCTCCATAATAATAAGAAATAAGAAAGGTGATAAGGAATTACGTTGCTTGATGCCACAGGAAGATGGGAAAAACCAGCAGGGGGATTGTTCACTAGAAGTGAGAAGTGCACGGTAGACAAGCAGAATTCTATCCACGGTCGGCACCTCCTCCCGAAACGGATCTATTCAACATATACGAAAGAAAGTCCAAAATCATTTGGCCATAGGCTCTCTCAATCAACATATATGATAGAAAGTCCGAAATCATATGGCCATAGGCTCTCTCAATGGCAAGTCTGCAAATTAAACCAGAGACACCACTTCTGAGCCTGGAATCAACAAATTTATAAGCTATCAAGGCTGCATCCAAGATCTGCATCTAACTTACTAAGTTGTTATAGCACTCTGGAATGACCGAGGGCAAAAATTTCTGCAATCTGTCTACAAGAACTTTGGATAAGAAGATACGCGCACCCCCCCGCACCAATGAGCCTGAAATCCCTGACATCAGTCGCACCTCCTTTCTTCAGGAGCAAAGAAACAATGGTAGCCTTGAGACTACACTTGAGGATCCTACACTCGAAGAACGGATGGGAGAATGCTATGAGATCATTCTTCGCTAGAGGCCAACAGTGCTGAAAGAAAGCCTTACTGAAACATTCGGACCCGCTGCTTTATCACAGAACCTCCCTTCAAGTCCTCCAAGATCTCCGCCTCGGAAAGAGGCACTTTCAAGGAGTCACTAGCCATCTACAAAAGGAAACAGTTAATTACTTGAAGCAAGTATGTTTGGGCATCATATGCTTGTAGAAAAAAAGCCAGAGATATATATTTGGTCACATAAATTGAACTGTACTATCAAAAGACATACTTTTGTAGGGCAGTCAAAATTTTAAGATGATATAAGCAGGTCTGAAAACCCTCCGTCCCAAAATAAGTGAGAGCTTTGGCTTCTCACAATTTAAGGAGAAAGTCTTATTCTTATTGTAGGAATTTCACTATCATGCAATTATAGCATTTAGTTTTTCTTTTAGGTATTGCCAGCAGTCATGGGCCTCAAACACTCACATCCTGCTATATACGTATGTCATAGAAAATGGCGATCTACCTCCTCTTAAGAGATTAGACTCAAAAGGTTTAGAACACCATAACTCACATTCACCATTATGGAATTATCCTGTTTCTTTGTCGCAACTTTGGTTAACAATAATTCAATCAATGACGATGAGCACCATAGGTGGACCTCTTGAAAAGAACTAAGATCTAGAACACGGTTGGGAAATCTGAAAAGTGATTGGAAATCTCATGCCATAACTCTAATTTGTCTTATATTAAAAAAGAGCGACCAATCATTAAACTTTCATCGACAAATCTGACCCTTTAAACGACTAGTCGTACTCCACAAATGACTAGTTGTTTGCCTGGACCAACCAGTCATACACCTAAGCACATGCTTAGCTTGCCTAGGCACGCGACCAGCCTGCCTAGAAATCTAAGAGGCTACCGTCGATGCCTGGATCTTAGACCAAAGTAAGCGGGTGAAAGAATGAGAAAAAACAAAGAGAGAGAAAGAGAATGAATGGTGGTCCACCGCCTGGGTTTGGAAGATGGAGAGGGAAGAGGCTCTGGACCGTATTAATGTAGAGGGTGAAAGTAGTAATTCAATTGATCAGTAAGGGCAAGCATGTCATAGTCTAAAAGTTTTTAGTCCCCATTTAAAAAGTGGTTTTTGGGGCATCCCAAATTAGAATTGTGATGACTTATTTTGGTTCGTAGGGAGTACTCATTCAAAAACAAAACTCAAAAAGAAGTCTACTTTATTTTAAAAAAAATAAAGGAAATTAATGAAAAAAGAAGAAGAAGAAGAAGCTAGGCTTTCTTAGCTTTTACTTACCTCATTTAAAAAGTGGTTTTTGGGGCATCCCAAATTAGAATTGTGATGACTTATTTTGGGTCGTAGGGAGTACTCATTCAAAAACAAAACCCAAAAAGAAGTCTACTTTATTTTTAAAAAAATAAAGGAAATTAATGAAAAAAAAGAAAAAAGAAGAAGAAGAAGAAGAAGCTAGGCTTTCTTAGCTTTTACTTAATTTAAAAAGTGGTTTTTGGGGCATCCCAAATTAGAATTGTGATGACTTATTTTGGGTCGTAGGGAGTACTCATTCAAAAACAAAACCCAAAAGAAGTCTACTTTATTTTAAAAAAAATAAAGGAAATTAATGAAAAAAAAGAAGAAGAAGAAGAAGAAGCTAGGCTTTCTTAGCTTCTACTATAAGTAAATCTTTATTGGGGATTCAATGTCTCGTCTATATAAAGTATTCTTGTTGATACATAATCCTTTTTTTTCCTGTTGGATTGTTTATTCTAAATTTCCTAACAACTTCACAATTGTTAGAATTATTGCTATTAGGAAATTATAGTAAATGCAGATACATATGTATTTGTGTATATGTATGGGAGCTGATCCCTGCCACCGCTTGCAACTTAGCTTAAGTTGCTAGTGCGATCTGGCCATCCATCCATTGCGAATGGATGGACCATATCACTTTTTTCTTCAAAGTTTCCCCTTCGTCCGCCCCATTATGGGGCGGACTTCTGCATGGACCGTAAATCACCGTCCGCCACATTATGTGTAATGGACGTCCACTCCATAATGTGGCGGACAACGAAGCTCACTTAAAAAAAAAAAAAAAAACAGCTGGTCTGGGCTGCCCATCTCGATACTGTGGACGGCCAGGTCGCGCTAGCAACTTAAGTTGCCAGCTGTCCTTTTATCAGCTCCTTATGTGTATATACTACATACATATATAATTACCTCATCTAGAGGGAGAGAAGGGCACCTTCAGCAAAAGGGAAGGGTGCTGAATCATTTGAGGATTGTTCTGCTCATCAAGGAGAAGGTGTACGCGTAGAGAGAGAGTAAACCAACTTGAGGATGACAGCTGCACTAGGATTTTGCTTTTACTCTATGTTATAATGCTTTAGATAATTGTAAAACATTTCTTTTTGACAGATGTGTTTCTTGGCGAACCTTATAGAAAGAGAAAGAAAATGCCAGTTTTTGTTATTCGAGAATGCGTATTTACATGCGATTAACCAACTGTGGGCTGTAGTCTGTAACTCTGTATGCCAAGTCTTGTCTTAGTGTCTAAGAAGATAACGAAGTCCCCGCTTTGGTTCTATGTAGCACTTCTAATAGACTCTTTACTGCTGATTCTTTTACTTAAACCATTTTGTGGGTTTTAAACCCAGACTGGAACCTGAGGAGTTTTAAGTTGTTTAATTACCTTCTTACAACTTCCTTTTAAAAGTTCACATGTTGATTTGTTACGTGACATCACAATACAATAATGTCATCATGCTCAGATCAGGCTGCTCTTGAAACCGAAGCTAGAATTTCTCCGCTGATAAATGAGAAGAAAAGGTTGTACAATGAGCTGTTGACTGCCAAAGGTACTTGGTACTTCTCTCCCCCCTTTGCAAAGACACAATTTACATTGCACTAAAAAACACACTGGTGGACTCTGTATGATGCCAATTCTTATCCTGAGAATAATAATATTGTTTCTTTATCCTGCAATTTTCAACTGATACTGCTAAAAGTCAAGAAAACACTTCAGTGTTCTTTTTCTTTTCTTTTTAATGTTGTGGATCATCACGATTTCAGGAAACATAAAGGTATTTTGCCGTACGAGACCACTTTTCGAAGACGAAGGTCCATCTGTTGTTGAGTTTCCTGATGACTTTACAATTCGTGTCAATACGGGTGATGATAATGTCTCCAACGGGAAGAAGGATTTTGAGTTTGACAGGGTTTACGGACCCCATGTTGGACAAGGTGGCCGAGTTATGGTTTATTTCTCTTGTTTTGAGTAGTTTCTTTTGT